>OV651814.1:61349652-61492152 GCA_927349885.1 Psylliodes chrysocephalus | reverse complement strand
GAATACGTAGGTTACAGACGGCTACAATTTAAAATTTGTTAGATGTATACAGGATGTCCCACATAAGAGAAAATATACAAAGTTATATTATTTTTAATGGAACACCCTGTTTTTTATTTTAGAATTAAAAACTACATTAAAAATAATGTCAGTTAACTAAAGGTTCCCTATTACTATTATTATTAGTTTTCGATTTATTTGAATTTTTAAGGAAAAAAGTCTCCCAGAAATTAATTGTTTACTCTTGCTTGAATAATTTTTAATGAACTAATTTTTTTTTCTTATGTGGAACATCCTGTATACATCTAACAAATTTTAAATTGTAGCCGTCTGTAACCTACGTATTCCTCCCAAACGAATTTTTTATATCTTTGGTCGTTTTCCCATAAAGCTCCGTCCCGTTGAGCGTGAGCCACCCTGTATATATATAAAAAAAAACAAATTAAAAAACTGAAGTGTCCTGCTGACTTTGTTCCAACAAAGCACCCTGTATTATTTAAAAATAGCAATTTTTTTAGTAAAGTTTTACAATATTTCAAGAGTCTAAAAATATTCTAAAAATGGGGTGTGGTTTTTAGAAAAAAGCTTTAAAAAACCGAATTGCTCTGCTGGCTTCTTTCGAAGGTTAGCAAGCACCATGTATTTTTAAAAATATAATATTTCAAGTTGCTGTTTTTACAGAAAAAACTTTATAAAACAGAGGTGCTTTGCTGACTTCGTTCGAAGCTATAGAGCATTTTAAGTTTTGCAAAAAACGAGGAGCATAAAGGAAAAGGGTATAAAAATAGCCTATTCTTTGGTATCATAATTATTACTAGGTTCACTAACAAAATCTGTTTCTAGATTATTTTAACACTTGCTGCGATTACAAAAAATGTCTATATGTCAAAATTAGAAAAAAAATATTTATAGTAATAAAGGGCCTTATACACTGTTTATTATATGTAATACAAAAACAAAAAAGCATAATAAATATTACAAACCTTGACATGCAGCATATTGTGCACTAAAATTTTCATTTTTGTTAATTACAACAACCACATCAGAAGGTTTTTGCCGTACTTTATGTTTAGGTGTAATTTGTCTCCTTGTCTCTTATGGAAAAAGAAATTATCCCCATATTCTTACTTGGCAGATCTAAAAATAAAACCTGAGATAAATATGTTTTACTTGCTCCATATAAACTGTAACTACCTACTATTAAAACAAAGTCTTACCTTTCTAAATTTTGTAAACTGAGTATTGTTAAAAAATGCAGTAATCATCTCGGTAATCATATTTTCGTTTACAATGGGTAAAACACTTGATTCAACTTTTATAAATCCAGCTGATTCATATTAATAATAAAATTAAACCAAAACAAAAAACTAAGGTTAGGTGGTGTCATTTTTAATGTCACTTAGATGTGCGTTCACTTCGACATTCTGTGTGTCGGTTTGTTCGTTGGCTTGGTTTTGTATAACAAAAAAAACTTCGACAAAAGATGATTGGTCTATTCCCGATGACGTATAATTTCAAATTTTAAATTTCAATTGGGCTTAATTTAAAAACTTTTGGCTTTTTTAACAAACTGACTATTTAGAATAACTTGTATAGCGACTAACTATTACAATATAATTTATAAAACAGCATATCTCACATGTGAACATGGGAAAATTGATATGATCGTCGTGTGACAGAAATTCTCACGCACGTAATTTTTTGGGACGCGAATGATGGACGGTTAAAATTAAATGCAATGTTATTTATTTAGCTGAAAACAAGTTTATTTTTGTTATTTATTATTTACTTGGATCTGCCTCCCTCTCTAAAGTCTATATAGTAATGTATTTAAATTTTTTTTTGTCTATGTTACTATCAACAATATCTGTGAAATGATTGTTGTCCGCCAAACTAATGATAAACTGTGATCCACAAACTTATTTTTTAAAGTAAGTCATGGCCGACAGAGATATATTATGAGGCATGTCCTTGATAACTATGCAGGGATTTAAATTAAATCCAAATTGATTTTTAAGACATACCTGAATGTTTTCAATGCCTACTTCGGAAACAATTTTTATGAATCACTTTTTGTATACCTAATTATTTTAATACACAATTAAAATAAAAGTGCCAACTTAGAAAGCACCCTGAAAAGCAACCTGAAATGACGCTTATGCAACTTCAAAATAAATCTGCAACAATTTCTTTCCCATTTCTTTTTTGGTGTAAACAAAAACACCTGTTTGTATCACCTACCTCTTTATCGAATGGATTTTCACAGTAAGAACTAAATCCCGCGAACGAACGACCGCAGAGGACGTGTTTTTGTCTATCCTTCATCTCATCCCCTTTTCCTTATCTATTCACTAGGAATCCCATTCGAAAGGACACAGCAGGATACACGATACGCGGCTGCAATAGATAATACGGTCCTCCCACCGATGCCAACTTGATATATACGCGTCCATGGAGCACTAATGGCCGCATGTTGATTGTGCGTTTTAAAGGGATAGGGATTTATGGGCAGATCAACGGAAGGGCGACGGTTATCTGCTATTATTTATCCCGGTGACCAGGATACTTTCAGTGCATTAACTTTGTTTGTTCGGTATTAGCAGAGTGTAAAGCTTCTGAAAATAAAGTACGTTTTGGAATGGAACCAATGGCACGTAAACTGTTTTTCTTCAATCGACTTTTGGGTATAGAATGTTTATTTACTATATAAAAAATATGGACAGGAAAGCACACAACCTTTTTTTACTATACAAACTGTTTTCTGTTTATCTTTTATTACTGAAGTCTCTCAACTTAAATCCAAAACTTTGGTACAGTCACTTTTTTAACAATCTCTTTTAAAAAGATTAGCTATAATAAGCTGATAGGCTTGCGAAATATTTATTTTATAGGGCATGACCCGATGAATTGACTGAATTATAAAAAGTATTGCACAAGAAAACCTTTGACACTAATTTAACTGAATAGAAATTGCTTTAAGATTGTGTCAGGACTTTTTACAACTAAATAAAATAATCCGGAGGAAACTAAACAAACTGATGGCGGCTGTTCACAAATGAGATATAAGTTTCATGAAAATGACAATATACCATAATGTTAGAAAAATTAGAAGGAAACACGCTGCAAATAATGCACAAAATACCTAGAAGCTTACATATGAACATAATTAATATTAATTTACTTTATTTTTTATTTTCATCGTGTACAAAACTTGGTTTATGCACAGACGCAGTTGTTGATTAATATGCGTATTATAGTCTGTATATCTTTACTCAATAGCCACAAGTCTATATCATGTCAGGCATATTACGAGTTATATATGTTAAAATCCTATTAATGGCCTTATTATTTTAATGAGGAGAACGTTACCCTTATGTTACAAAATACACAGTAGAAAATCTAACATTAAAATTGATAAGTAAAATATTAAAATCAACTTGTATTCTGACGTTTTGTGTAACATTTGTAGTGATACATGTCTTTATAATTAAGGTATTTAAAGCTCGTTTATACGGGTCATTGATTTGGCATTGGGATTCAAATAACACAAGTACTCCGAAATTGTAGCGGTATAATATTAATATTAATAATAATAATACTTTCCCTAATTTACCCCCTCACAAGTGAATTTCAACCCCTGAAGTCGACTGAGAGACTTGTGTAGAGGGTGCCTGTCAATCGAATTTATTTTGTATTGACAATTCTTTCTGAATTGGGTGTCGTGAAGACGAATTTTGAATAATCGAGATGATCCTCTGATAAAGAGATTCTTTTTAACCTTTAAAACCCATAAGAATAAATATGATAATCTTTTTTTATTTAGAAGAATGATTTCGGTGTTTTTATCACATGAAGAATGATTTAGAAGTTTACTACCTGGTTAAATTAGGAATAATGCTGAGTTTGATATTAGTTAACGTCTTGAGCAGTGGCGGCTGTGGTAATTTAAAATGGGTGTTCACTTTTTCCAATAATTTTATCATTTGTAAGTTCGGTTCAAAACTTTGTACAAGAACCAATATCGCTGTTTTTTTTTTTATTATTTGAGTTTGTATTAAGTGTAGTTATTATTATCAACATCATACTGTTTTCAAGCACTACAACTATTAATAAATGAATATTTTTGTTAGTGTAATATTTGTTTTGTTTTTAATATAATGAAAACCATCTATAAACATTATTAGTAAGTAAACTGACTTTTCTTCATAATTTGAGATTATTTTTAAATATATATCAGGTTATGTAGAAAGCTTGACATTGATTTTTGTGTAAAAAATATATGAAACTTTACCTACCAGTTTTTAGTTTTTATTGTAAATTTAATCATTTTTACAATTTGTCACAGATGTTAAATAAAAAATATATTTTTTAAGAACCTTTTATTGGCAAATAAAATAAGAACTAAAATGTTCTAAATGTTTATGTTATAAGATCAGTGCCATCACAATACTTAATATTACACAGATACAAACTAAAATAAAGATATATAATGCCTGGCATTCTAAATGATACTCTTCGCAGTTTAACAGACCCCCTTAACCCCCATTTTCAACCAGATTGTTTCCACAATCAATAGTCCTTTATATCGCTTTTTTAACCCCTTTTAAATCCTCCATATTTAATCAGATTTTTTTCATAATTAAAGGGTCTCTTCTCCTTTTAGAGCTTGATGTTTGCTAAAAATTTCAAGTTGATATCATTTTTCATTTTTCAGTTAGGATTATTTTTTAATATTTTAACCCGGAGGGGGCTTAACTCTTTAATATATTATTTTTTTTTAAGTATCAACAGGCTTTATCTTTTTACAAAGCTTCATTTTTACTTAAAATTTCATGTTGATATCGCTTTTCGTTTTTTATTTAGGATTTTTTTTCAACCCATCTTAACTCCCTATTTTTAATCAGATTTGTTAAAAACCAATAGGCTTTGACTCCTTATAGAGCTTGATTTTTGCTTAAAATTTTTAAGTTAATATCATTTCTCGTTTTGGAATTATCATGCAGACACAAAACGTGACATCGGTCAGGCGAACAAAGTTAACCTATAATATTCACAGAATACTGTATGAAGAGTAGAAAAAAATGTGAAATAAACAGTTTAAAGAGGTCAAAAATAATATTCAAATTCTTTTATCAAAGGATACTAAAATTTTGAAATAGCAGCACGTAATTGAACATTTACAGAAAGCTGTGAACTAAAATAATGAGATACACATCGTAAAATGTTATCACACTTAATTCTTCATATGACCCTTTCTAAGTATATTTCACAGCACATTCCAAAGTATTCTTGCTCTCGCTACTGTCCTATCCTCATGACTGATTTTTGCATGTAATAAAAAAAATGTGTTTTAATAAATAATAGAATAAATAGAATACATAGGTAAATCAGCTTCATCTGTATTTTCAAATTATTGTTTAATTGTAGATAGTATATTAATGTTTTGATATGTACTTATAGGACTGATTTTTCAGAGCATGTAAATATGTGGGATGTAACTTAATAAATGCCTAATCAAAATCAAAATTTATATTTAATACTTATTGCTCTTTTCGAGACATACTTTATTACCAATTGTAAAATAATTTACCAACAGCCTTATTTTTATTTAATACCTGCATGATCCCAATTACCAAAACATCTAATATATTTCAAAATACTAAATTATACAAACAAGGCAATAAAAAAATGTAATTAAAATAAAAGATTTCAGGGTAACATGATTGATAATTTACATATATAACATAGATAAATAAAATATATAAACTATTTAAATCTACATACCATTTCTTAGGTAAAATTTCTCATTGAGTATATTAAATTAACTGGTTGGTCCATTTTTCCGATTCAGACTTTTAAAAACCATTCGTCTCTTTATCTTTATCAAACTTCTATTGTACATGTCTATATCTATAATGACGTCAAGTAGATCAGAGTAATCAAATTTTTCCTTTTAGCGGGTTATGTAGGAAAAAAAATTACACATTTTTTGCTTACTTCTAACTTCATAGTATTTACAATTGGGTACAAAGAGACTATTTTGAAGTAGTCTTTGGATGGTATTAGACACTGAAATAAAATATAAAACAAATTACAGTCGTAAAACTTTAATATAGGTAAATAAAACAACATAACCTTAAAAAGTTTTATTTACCTTGTCTTAAAGAAGTTTTTCTGGAACAATCGTTAAATTGACACACATTTTCATAAATGAGTACAAAAAATATTTAATATTAGAAGAATGACG
Organism: Psylliodes chrysocephalus; assembly: GCA_927349885.1. Lineage (NCBI taxonomy): Eukaryota > Metazoa > Arthropoda > Insecta > Coleoptera > Chrysomelidae > Psylliodes > Psylliodes chrysocephalus. Next base: position 61,485,905 of record OV651814.1, on the reverse strand, counting down.
GAATGACAGTTTGTTTGACACAGATCACTTACTTTTTGTTTCATTTAATACAGAGTTGCCAGAATATGTTTTTGTTATGTACCAGATTTGTCTTAAAATGTACCAGATTCCTTAAATGTATCAGATTTTTTAAATTCAATCTGATTCATCTAATTCATTGAAGGGGAAAAAAGGGGGTTTTTATTGATAACGAACCCAAATAAGGAACACAATATAAATATATTTTACAAACTGATGCACGCAGAATGTACTACATCTAGTACAATCGTTAATTGTACTAGACTAGCAACACTGGTTTGGCAACCTTGTTTGTGAGCAGCGCGCCAATTAATGTGTTCTTTGGCAGTTTAAAAAATCTGTTGGCCTGTTGTCTTCTCTTTTTAGCTGTATGCATTCACCATATCGTCTCACTCGTGTTAGGATCACTCATTATAATGCGCCACAGATACAGTATACTTAGGTATACTGTACCACAGAGGACAATAATATACCAAAAAATATAGATTAACACGTATAAAAATAAAAATATTAAAATTAAATTTATATTTTTGTTATTTATGTAATTTTAAAATAATGTGTTTTTATAAAATTTAACTCGGTTTTCACTGCACAAATGAACCAATGGAGAAACCGCCCCTGGTCTTGAATACCTAAGAAGTACCATAAGCTGTTTGGAGATCCTTCATCGTAGATGAGACCTATTTCACGCCTTACCTCATTGGGTCAAATTTACATGACATTGTACTATTCAACAATAGATAACTTTACTTTTTTTTTCTTGTAATTCTTGGGCTTTTAGTTCTTTGTGTGTGTGTGTGTGTGTGTGTGTGTGTGTGTGTGTGTGTGTGTGTGTGTGTGTGTGTGTGTGTGTGTGTGTGTGTGTGTGTGTGTGTGTGTGTGTGTGTGTGTGTGTGTGTGTGTGTGTGTGTGTGTGTGTGTGTGTGTGTGTGTGTGTGTGTGTGTGTGTGTGTGTGTGTGTGTGTGTGTGTGTGTGTGTGTGTGTGTGTGTGTGTGTGTGTGTGTGTGTGTGTGTGTGTGTGTGTGTGTGTGTGTGTGTGTGTGTGTGTGTGTGTGTGTGTGTGTGTGTGTGTGTGTGTGTGTGTGTGTGTGTGTGTGTGTGTGTGTGTGTGTGTGTGTGTGTGTGTGTGTGTGTGTGTGTGTGTGTGTGTGTGTGTGTGTGTGTGTGTGTGTGTGTGTGTGTGTGTGTGTGTGTGTGTGTGTGTGTGTGTGTGTGTGTGTGTGTGTGTGTGTGTGTGTGTGTGTGTGTGTGTGTGTGTGTGTGTGTGTGTGTGTGTGTGTGTGTGTGTGTGTGTGTGTGTGTGTGTGTGTGTGTGTGTGTGTGTGTGTGTGTGTGTGTGTGTGTGTGTGTGTGTGTGTGTGTGTGTGTGTGTGTGTGTGTGTGTGTGTGTGTGTGTGTGTGTGTGTGTGTGTGTGTGTGTGTGTGTGTGTGTGTGTGTGTGTGTGTGTGTGTGTGTGTGTGTGTGTGTGTGTGTGTGTGTGTGTGTGTGTGTGTGTGTGTGTGTGTGTGTGTGTGTGTGTGTGTGTGTGTGTGTGTGTGTGTGTGTGTGTGTGTGTGTGTGTGTGTGTGTGTGTGTGTGTGTGTGTGTGTGTGTGTGTGTGTGTGTGTGTGTGTGTGTGTGTGTGTGTGTGTGTGTGTGTGTGTGTGTGTGTGTGTGTGTGTGTGTGTGTGTGTGTGTGTGTGTGTGTGTGTGTGTGTGTGTGTGTGTGTGTGTGTGTGTGTGTGTGTGTGTGTGTGTGTGTGTGTGTGTGTGTGTGTGTGTGTGTGTGTGTGTGTGTGTGTGTGTGTGTGTGTGTGTGTGTGTGTGTGTGTGTGTGTGTGTGTGTGTGTGTGTGTGTGTGTGTGTGTGTGTGTGTGTGTGTGTGTGTGTGTGTGTGTGTGTGTGTGTGTGTGTGTGTGTGTGTGTGTGTGTGTGTGTGTGTGTGTGTGTGTGTGTGTGTGTGTGTGTGTGTGTGTGTGTGTGTGTGTGTGTGTGTGTGTGTGTGTGTGTGTGTGTGTGTGTGTGTGTGTGTGTGTGTGTGTGTGTGTGTGTGTGTGTGTGTGTGTGTGTGTGTGTGTGTGTGTGTGTGTGTGTGTGTGTGTGTGTGTGTGTGTGTGTGTGTGTGTGTGTGTGTGTGTGTGTGTGTGTGTGTGTGTGTGTGTGTGTGTGTGTGTGTGTGTGTGTGTGTGTGTGTGTGTGTGTGTGTGTGTGTGTGTGTGTGTGTGTGTGTGTGTGTGTGTGTGTGTGTGTGTGTGTGTGTGTGTGTGTGTGTGTGTGTGTGTGTGTGTGTGTGTGTGTGTGTGTGTGTGTGTGTGTGTGTGTGTGTGTGTGTGTGTGTGTGTGTGTGTGTGTGTGTGTGTGTGTGTGTGTGTGTGTGTGTGTGTGTGTGTGTGTGTGTGTGTGTGTGTGTGTGTGTGTGTGTGTGTGTGTGTGTGTGTGTGTGTGTGTGTGTGTGTGTGTGTGTGTGTGTGTGTGTGTGTGTGTGTGTGTGTGTGTGTGTGTGTGTGTGTGTGTGTGTGTGTGTGTGTGTGTGTGTGTGTGTGTGTGTGTGTGTGTGTGTGTGTGTGTGTGTGTGTGTGTGTGTGTGTGTGTGTGTGTGTGTGTGTGTGTGTGTGTGTGTGTGTGTGTGTGTGTGTGTGTGTGTGTGTGTGTGTGTGTGTGTGTGTGTGTGTGTGTGTGTGTGTGTGTGTGTGTGTGTGTGTGTGTGTGTGTGTGTGTGTGTGTGTGTGTGTGTGTGTGGTTATAGCTTTCGGCACTGATCAGTGCCTTCTTTAGTAGTTTTTTTATTGGTATTTTATATATTTTTTTATCATTAAAACTTTTTTTAAATAATGACTTTACATCCAAAAATTCTTTGGTACCGAGTTTGGGATGTGCCATTAATATTATTAAAATAAATTAATCCTTTTTTAAAATATTTTATTATTTTGATTCCTATAATCCTTGTCATGTCCGTTGATGGTATTCTTTTAGTCCGTTTTAGTGTATGGGTACTGAAATCCTTCTTTTTTTTTTTCGAGTCCTTATAGAGGTACGAATAGAAAATTATTTTAATTGATTTTTGAAAGTTTTTCTTTTTTATTGTTAACTAACCATGCGGTTTATTCGAAATGATAGAATTGACAGGAAATCCTGTCAATTCTATCAAAATAAAAAATTTGTTAACAAATTAGAGAGTTATTGCAAGTTCACTTAAGGTCAGTCACTATTGGTGCCGCTCTTATTTTGACATCTGAGCATGCGTAGATCACTAGCTTTAATAAAGATTGTGCCTGTCCATAATAAGAGAATTATTGCAAGTTCACTTAGGGTCAGTCACTATTAGTGCCGCTCTTATTTTGACATCTAAGCATGCGCAGATGTTTATGTTCTAAAACTGACTTTATTAAGAATTGTGCCTGTCCTTAATTGTGGATGTTTAAAGGCAGCAGGTAGTGGCCACTTTATAGCTCTCGGATGCGCTCGTCATTAAAAACTTTTAAAATTATAATTTCTAATGCCTCTTTAATATTAGGTACTATTATAGAATTTATTTGACTCTAATTCCCAGATTCCCAGCACATGACGTCCATTGGACGTCCATAATTTGTCCAAATAATGTCCTGGATGTCCATGAACTTCATATGGATATTCATTGAACATCCGTTTTCCGTTATCCAATGGATATACCCATTCAGAAGTCCAATGGATTTCCAAAAAATGTCCATGATGGACACTATAAAAATGACTTATAATAAATAACTATAATTCTTCTTGTATAATTTATTTACTACTAGGTTTTAATTAAAATAAATCAAATAATTTTCCTCTCCTCTCGCCTCTGTTGACAAGATAGAAAAGTAAAAGGCCACTCAAGCCAAACTCAAAGAAGAAAAGAAGAAAGAGGTTAAGAAGAAAACAGCCTATATGTATTCTTTGGTAGCACATAGATGTTTATTTGGTAAGAAAATTAGTATAATTATTAATTAAATCATTTAAAAATCTAAAAATTAAAGAGCAAATCGTTTGTTTTAAACTAATATAACCTATCAATTATGTTTTAAACTTTATGTTTTCGATTTACATTCAAAGAATCCCTTTCTTATAGAGCTTTTGTCAAATGATGTACCTAGCTATTTAAAAAAATGGCTTTACTAAGAGCTAACTAATATGCTGCAAATTCGAGATGATGTCAACACAATTATTATTGTAACTAAGAGGTGAGAAAACTTTCAAAGCAGAATAAAAGTTTCTATTTGTACTGCATGAGACGTTAGCAGAAGAAGAAGGGTATTTAGAAGATACAAATATTTTTAAAGAAGTTGTTTTACTTTTATTAAATAAAATAGAATCGTTTTGTAACGTTTAAGAAATAATGCATTGAAAGTGGTTTCATAAGTTATTTCTCTTTTATGTTCACAAATACATATTTTTATTGCAATTTTAGATTCAGCCGTTACCAAAACCAGGGACAAGGACATGACGAACTTATAAAAAGATGGTTTGTTTCCATAATTTCTAATACCCTTACGAAAGAATTCACATACTATGATGGCATAAAAGTAAAATGGTAATTTAAAGAAACAATGAGCAGTTTTTTGTTTATATGTAAGTATATGGGTAAAGTACATTAGTCAATGCATATTTTCATATTAGTTAATAATATTTTATCTTAAAATTTTACATTTTTAACTATCACTTTTGCCTGATCAGGCGTTTATTAAACGATTGATTTAAGACTCAATCTTCGTATAAAATGTAATGTCTTTTTTTAGCTGCTGCTGAGAGTGACAATGGTGCTGTTTAAAAAGTAAGCGAAATAGCCTTAAGAAAATGGCTGAGAAGGTCAACAGGAAGGAGTGCGTATAAAACTAATACATGCTTGATATTATTTATGAATATAAAAATAAGTCAATAGTTGCGATTATTTTATTTCATATTAATATAGGTGGTGATGTCCGTCAGATGTACATAAATTGTCCAAAAGCAATACAAAAAGAGTCCATATATGGACCTTTCATGGAGTCCAAATGGACGTCCAGGAGTGGGACATTTGTATAGTCCAGTGGATGTTCATTGGATGTCCTTTGGTAAAATGTTGGACGTCCTTTGGACAGCCGATATGTCTATGAATGGACTTCCGATGGACATCCAATGGATTAAATTGTGCTGTCTGGGTTACGATGTCACTATTAGTGGCTGGCTTTATAAAAATTTGCAATATCTCTCTATTAAGGACAGGCACAATCTTTATTAAAGTTAGGGATCTGCGCATGCTCAGATGTCAAAATAAGAGCGGCACTAATAGTGACTGACCTTAAGTGAACTTGTAATAACTCTCTATTGACAAATTCAAAATTATTCTGATGACTGTCACCAGACATAACATGATGTAATTAATCTACGAAATGTCAAATTCTAGTAACTTTTGTTTCATTCATTTTATATTTAAAAAAAAAATTAAAAAAGCGAATGGGGTATTTCTGAGACTTTACTATGTATATTATAAGTTATTGTCTTTTAACTATTTTTTTAAATAAAGCCTTTATTCTTTTTGACAAATTGACAAATTCAAACTTATTTTAATAATTGCCACTTCTAGTGCCAAAATCTAGTAACTTTTTGTTTCATCAATTTTACATTTAAACAGCAAAGAAAGCATGTATATAAAGCTAGTTTGGCAAAGTCATAAGCCCGCAGAGCGACTTATACTATATTTTTTGGATAATTTTTTGCTATTTTTTTACCCAATTTTTAATTTTTTTTCTCCTGCCGTTACCGAGTAACATTGGCCATGCTAACTTAATACTCAAGCTACAATGGCCAGTGCTGTATTTTTGTTTTTATGAGACACATCAAAATCGGGTTTGCGGCATATTTTTTGGCTATTTTTTTGCTCTACTATTATATATCAATTTATTTGTTTGCTCTTGTGGTTCGTAAGAAACAATGGCCATGCTAGCTTGATACTTAAGCTGCAGTGGTAAGTGCTGTATCTCTGTTTCTATGAGATACATCAGAATCGGGTTTGTAGCATATATTTCTAATATTTTTTTTTTCTATTTACATTCAAATGAATATTTTTTGCTTTGATAGTTTTCGGGAAATATAACCTAATTCCTTTAAATTGAGATAACCATCTCCCATACCATAATTATTTACTGCTTATTAGTATCTAATCAGTATTCTAATCAGTTCAGTATCATAATTCTACCCATAATCACGTAATATAATGCGTTCAAGTAATATAAAATATCTATAAGTGTAAGTATACTACAAAAAAACTAAAAAGGTAATAACAAAAATGCTCTTTTTATTTCCCTCCATAAAAAGAAAGTATTGTAATTGTGAAAAAGTCACCTTCCTAGATTATTTCAGATTTTCACGTTTTAGGGTTTCAAGATTACGAAGAACATGTTTTCCCATTCGATCTCTGTGTCGGTCCATGCGTCCGTCCGTCTGTCTATCAGAATCGGGTTTGCGGCATATTTTTTGCTAATTGTTAGCAAATTTTTTGCTCTACAAATATATATCCATTAATTTTTTGCTCTTGTGGTTCATATGAAACAAATAGCTTAATACTTAATACTTAAACTTCGATGGCCAGTGCTCTATTTCTGTTTTTACGAGATATATTAAAATCTGATATTTGTGACAATATCATAATTTTGAACGTAAGACCATTAATATCCTAATACCTAACAGGATAAAAATTATCTGGCAACAAAAAAATAAAAAAATTTGTGAAGTGATTCACCCAGAACTTCCCTCGATAGAGAAATTGTAAAAACAGAGAACGCCTAAGTATTTAAATTTTAATAATTTAAAATTAAAACCACCAAACCAAATACTCTTTTTTACATTTCTCTCTCTGCCGATCTCCCTCTTGATCCTACCCGAAATCTCACTTCTTCAACAATAATGATTGGCTGATTCTAAAAGGTCCAGTTACACAAACCAAAAGGACGAGTTTTATTATTTCATTTAAAGGGGCCCTTCTTTGATTAAATGCGATTCCTTACAACGCAATTTTCAATTTTTAAAAATTTTGCTATAAAGCCGTTTTTGAGATATTGTGACAACAAACAGACAAACAGACAGACATACAAACAGAAAGGCAAATATAAAGACGGACGGATAGATGGACCGACAGACTGACAGAATGGGGAATAGCTATTTGTATTACTAGGGAGGAAAGTGCCACTTTTCCTCCCGCAGGATGAAGTTTACTGCCCGACGCGAAGCGGAGGGCAGTAAACATCCAAGGGAGGAAAAGGCACTTTACTCCCAAGTAATGCATATGATTTTTCCGCCTTCCTCAAATAACTAGTATATTACATTACGAGTGTGGAAAGTGACATTTTTCACACGAGTGGGAAATATTGTCGCACGAGGCGTAAGCCGAGTGCGACTATCACACGAGTGTGGAAAATCACTTTTCACACAAGTGATGTACAATATTTTTCCTACGACCACAAAATAATTTCATCAAAAAATGTAAAACCAGATTATTATAATAATTAAAATGTATTTAAAAAAATAATCAACAATAATCGTATTTATTAAATTTTCATAATTTCTAAACAAATAAAAAAAAAATAAAAAAAAAATTCTGGCACAGCCAGGATTCGATCGCGGTCGTTGTACGGTCTCAAATTGCAAAGTTGATGCTCTAACCAACTGAGCTAACAGGCCTTACGGTAATTGATTGATCTAATCGCTTATGTGTTTAACCAGAATAAAAAGCAAATATATCTTAGTTATTTTAAAATTATTTTAAAAATAATTGTTAAAGATAAATATCTAGGATCTAATTTACAATAATTTAACAATCATATCGATTTTAGCATTAATATGGACATTACATAGATCAAAATAGAAATTATGTGTTTGACATTTTCTGACAGCTACTGCGGAAAGTAGCATATTCTCACTTGGGTGGAAAGTAAATTCTTATTCATACGCGTGTGATATAGGGCACTTTCCATAGGTCTATATAGTGTGATATTTGTCACTTTCCTAAGTGGTCGTAGGAAAACATGTTTTTCGTATTCTAGGTACCCTAACGTGAAAATCTGAAATAATCTCGGAAGGCGACTTTTTCACAATACTTTCTTTTTATGGAGGGAATTAAAAAGAGCATTTTTGTTATTACCTTTTTAGTTTTTTTATAGTATACTTTAAACTTATAGATATTTTATATTACTTGAACGCATTATATTACGTGATCCTGGGTAGAATTATGATATTGAACTGATTGGAACACTGATTAGATAATAATGAGCAGTATATAATTAGTAACAAAATATGGCATTAAAATAATTTTGGTATCTCATTTGGTATGGGAGATGGTTTTCTTAATGTAGCATAATTCGTTCTGCGCGCTTATGACTTTGCCATGCAAATGGGGGTATTTTCGAAACATTATCGGGCAAAAAAATACATTAATAGCCAATAGATAGCTTTAAAGACAATATCCTCGTTAAAAGTAGCATATGATTAATTTTAATAACAAAAGTGATTGCCAAGACTACCCAATAACAGTTAAAATTTCAAATATAAATAACTTTATCTAAATAATGTTACGGCTGTTTTGCCTCAGGGTACTAAGGGAAAGCCTTTTAAAGCCAGGATGGGTCAATCTCAGGAAGGATTCGAAGGTTAGCAAAATAAAAGCTATTGTGGAGTTCTTTTCTTGCAATCAGACAGATTATTATATTTCTCAAATATCTTTTAGCAATAAGTATGAAACATTTGGATGATATTGATATAAATACGTATTTATATTTACAAATTATTCACAGGTAAGCTCAACAAGAACCATAAAAAGATTACACTAATTGTAAAATACCTATCTTTAACAATGAATATTTTGTCTTGAATGTTTTTAATAATTATGGTCTATTTTGTTTCAGACTCAGATTAATGTCCTTATCACAAGTTTGACCTATTGAGAAGGTTTAAAGTTCTATTTTCTAACGAATTATCAGCAAATTGGTAAGTTAATATACATATGAATGAATTATCAGCAAATTGGCAAATTAATACGTAAAATATACTTAAATCACTGACTCGACTAATAATAAAAAAAAAAACAAATTAAAGTTTTTAAGGCTTATCTGTCTTTTTTCCAGAAGGTCGGCTTCTCTCCAGAACCTTACAGGGCTTCGATTGGTATTAGAGATCTTATAGGCGTCAATATAGTGTGGTCCTTTCAATTGAATAAGATGTAATGGGAACTATCAACCCAGATATAGTTTTAAGTGCCAAAGGTAAAAAGAATAGGAAAACGAGAAAGGCCTAAAAATAATATAACTTGGTAAAGCATCATCTAAAGAAATATAAGGTACAATAGAATAGTTCAAACAATAGACTCACCTCGGTTGGCAGGGGGCCTAAACGTGGCTTCAATTGAAGCGAATTTGATAATTGAATTCTCCAAATAAATTATTTCTTTTAGATCCACAAAATGTGATATTAGTTACTTTATCCCTAATATCGAAATTTAATAAAATAATCGGAGATTTCGGTAAATATCCGCAAAAAAAGGCGAGGTTTGGAAAACGTGGTTGCTTCTCAAAGCAAATTCTCCAAAAAAGAAGAAGATGAAAAAAAAAAACTGATAGTTTTTTTCTTATGGGCTTTAAACCGAATCATTCCGCGAGAATCTAGAGAATTATTCTTCTGAACTATTGGCTACACTGAACTGTGCATGACGTCATGGTATTTTTCCAATAATTTATGTTTTATGGTTCTGTGAGAAGAAAATTTGACAGGTAACAGAAGAGGAACATAACAAAATTTAAGGTTATATTTACTAATTTACTAAAATATTTAAATATTAGTTTTAATTCGTTTATTTTTAGGTAAACCAGATATCAAGGTAAAGTTAATTGAAGATGAAATATAGCTACAGTTGAAGGATCTCAAAATAGATATATATTAAAATAGTTGGGCCCTTGCTCATTTCTTTGTGAAAACTAATTATTCTATATTAGAATAATAAAATTGTTAATAAAAATTATATATAAGGTATGAGACTTTTAGTACGTAACAATAAGTTAAACAATAGATCGCGGTGAAAGCACAAAATACTCTAACTTCTCTCAAAATCTAATAATATTGTTTTATAAACCCAAAAGTCTTATAATATTTTAGAAAGCATTCGTCCTTTTAACCCTTTATTGTACTTATAGCATTATGTACATCCAATGCAATTTGATTTAATCTTAAGTAATGGAATTGATTCGATAACAGAAATTGAATCAATAATTTGTACACTTCAAATGTAACATGCAATAAACTTTAAACTGCATCTGCCTTCAAGCAAACAACTATTACATCATTGAAATGACAGTTATTAAAGCGAATAATCAAATCAGATTTCCCTCATGATACACGCCTTGATGTTTCGTTTCCATCGGCTTTGCAGGCTGTTAATGACATTATGAAGCATCCATTAGATGCTCCTCTACTTAATAAGGCCGTCGAACAGGTGATAAACATGAAATAAAATGGCATTCATGTGTTTCGAACATAATAACAGATGGGGGAGTCACGCGAACGTTTCCACAGAAATGGATATTAAGTAGAATTAAAAAGAATTCATTCATACCTCCTGATTTTAACATGAGAAATACAATTAAAAATTCAATAATAATTTTTTTTTCTAAAATTAGCGCACATATCAAATAGGCTGGGTGTCAATATGAATATCCACATTGTTGTTTAACAGACAAATTAAACTATTTAAATTCAAAAAATATAGTAAAATCACTCTCACCAATGGTAAGCTCTAGATTGAAATTGTGTACTACTAAAATATTTTTTAAACAAGGTTTTGTTGGAAAATAAATTTTTTGTGTTTTGAAGGTAATGAGTGTGGGTTGTTCCCAGAGAACTTCTGTCTCACTATGCTTATTGTGCACCCTCCTGAATCGAAACAAATTAGAGAATAAGTGTAATTGACAACATTACCAAGAGGCGCCTCTTCTGTGTTGACCGGTGTTGGACAATACTGGTGGAATCTAAATCTCCTAATAGACGAAAGCATCGGGCAATCATAGGAGATATGCCTAGTACTCTCATCTTCTTATTTTCAACCCCTGCAAAGTTTTAAAATTCAGAGGTACCAGTCAGAAGTGAAATCATTATAGTAGCACAGCTTTAAGAAACTACGGAAAAAGGAACACCTGTAATGATGGAACCTTGGAATCACGATGAAGAGGTTGGATGAGGAAATCTGATCAAAAAGGGTTGGTTACAGTTGCCAACAAGATTCAAGTTCATCTTATAAACGTTAATATTCGCCCAATTACCATAAAGAAAAAGATCAGAATCGGAACGTATATACCAGTAACTTCCATAATTCGTCAGACAACAACTTTTGATAATTCCAACGATAAATTCGAGAAAATAATTGCAGTATCTGAATCAATTGGAGAAAAAGAAAATAAAGGAATTTCTTTGACGATATCGTGACATTTTTGTACCAAATAGAGGAAAAACAGGAAGAACTTCTGCAAAACACAAAATTGACACTGGTGACGCCAAGCCGATTCGTCAACCATCTTGAAGATTACCAAAGGCCAAGTGAGAGAGATAGCTGAAAGGATTTTTTAGAAAATAAAGGAAGACAATGGAAAGAGAAAAATCGTAAACCTACCTGGCAAGAAGTATCAAAACTCTCTCTAGTAGTCAAGTCGTATTGGGCGAGTTTTAGAGAATGATGATGGTTTTGAAAACAGAAGACAGTTGGTCATTCCAAAGACTAGAGTAGCCAAAGTACTTCGTCAGTTACATGACAGTCTATCAGGAGGATATTTCGGTGTTAGGAAAACCCTTCAGAGAGTTCGTAAAAGGTTTTAGTGGATGAACAGTTCCGATGATGTAAAGGACTGGTGTAAGAAATGTACCATCTATGCTATAAGTAATGGACCCGACGAAAAAGGAAGGCCCCCATGAAGCAGTACAACGTCGGTAGCCCATTTTGTAGGATTGCCTTAGATATTGCGGGATCATTGCCCATGACCGAGAACTCTTCTCTATAAATATTGATAATAAGCACTTACAGCCTGCACTAGGCAATAGGAATAAATATTCCACTAAACCAATCGAATAAACGTTAAATTGGTGAATAAACACTTAACTAGAAACCACTAGTGAACACTTATTTTTTTTAAGCTCTTCTAGAGATAAAAGCCAAGACAGATTTATGACAGGCGTTATGGAACTTCGTGGGAAGGTGGTGACAAAGCCTATAGCGTCGTGTTTCCCCTGAGACTCCTCAATGCCGCTCGAGGTTCGAGCTACACGAAGGACTGGTAATAAACCCTGCTTCAACTCTTGAGAGGTTCCACCGTATAACAAGGACATAATGAGCCATAGTAGCCATGATGTTATAGCCAAATTCTTCAAGGAAGATGGCGGGTACGTTCCCACGGATATGTGCCGCTGCAATCACCCAGTCGTTTTGAAGCAAATTATAAATCCTTCACAAAAGAGTAGTTCCCGTAAATTAACTAAATTTCCGTGTGTGAAACGGACCAAAAGAATAATAAATTTCTTGCTTGAAATTCTGGAAACTTTCTTTAAAAAAACCAACCTAGACCCACCAATTACAAAACAGTTGCTAATTTGGTTCGACGTCTTATCAGCACGACGAATAGGTTGCAAGAGACCGATTTTTGCTCGAAAACTCACTGACATTAAGACTCTGCTTTTGTCAATTAGCAAGACCTTTAAAATAAAGCATTCCAGCCAACTGTACTCTAGAATCAGCTGTGATAATAATACGGTATAAAATAATTCAATTTATTGTAATTTACCCTAAATACAATGACATAAACCCCCTATGAACACTAATTCTCCAAAATATTTATTATTGAATAAAAGGAACAACCCTTAAAAATTAAGTGGCTGTATACACCGATCGGACCAGAACAGCTAAAACGAAGAAAACACTTCTTGTCTGTACTTTAGAAATGGGACTAACCGAGCAATTCCAAACAGACACCAATCGTACTACACAATACAGCACAGGACAATGAATGACTAGAGCCAATTGATTTGACAATTAATTTGACAACTGGTAATAATTCGAACATATGACTACAAAAATAAACAAACCAATTAATTACCGGATTTATACTAAATTATATGTATTATATTAATGTAATTTGGATGAGAATAATATAAAAAAAGATGATCTAATTAACCCAAAATAAGAATAATATTTTATACGAGCTATAGTTCAAAACTATTAACTAAATTTAATAGTAAATAATACTTAAAAATAAAAATGGAGTGTAACAGTCTTGAGTAGAATTCAAAACCGTCTAGATATAGCCAAGCTAAAAAAGGGTTAAAATGTTAAGAAAGGAAATAGGAAATCCGAACAGGATCCAGATAAAATGCTTTAACTATTAAATGAATAATTTCGCAAATACTTAAATTATTATGAAAAGAAAAAATCTTATTTAATATATTTAAACAACGTAAACATATTATCTTATTCCAAAAAAATAATATATAAATTAACCATGTGTATTCCATTATTGATATTGAGATTATGTTCAAAACTTGACAATTTATTTAAGAAATCCTTGTACAAAAAATATATATTTTCAACAATATATCAATACTAAAACTCACCTTAGAAAATCAGACGAATTCTACGATAAACAAAAATCATCCAGTACATTGGATGACCAAGATGAATTAAAAATACAAATTGTACAAAAATTACAACAGTTTAAAAAATTTTGTGAAACGTGTTGTTCCTCAATGAAAGATATTTATTTGAAATGGAGGTACATTTAGCTTGAGGAATGTTTTTAATATTTGATTGCTTAAAATTTGTATTGAGTACGCGACAAATAATCCAAAATACAAAAATTTTAAATTCCAAATTAGCAGTAATAACTTGTTGAACATCAACTAAATTAACATTGCAAAAACAATTATTAAAAGTTTAATTTGCAAAACCAAAACTTTAACAGCAACTTACATTAAAAAATGTGTTAAAAAAAAACGATGTAACAGTTAAAGTTCCCAGCGGATACCACGCGACGCTTTAAAATAGTAGCAACAAAGTGTAAAACAATGTCCCATAACCCCAGAGATGCACTAAAACGAACCAGCTCCGTGACTAAAATACATGGTTCCCAATTTTATTCTGGAATACAGAAATGATATTACGAACATAAAACTCAACGCGTTATAAAGTTTACATCTTGTGAATTACGTGTATCGCTTCCACTTGGTGAGGGCGACATTGCTTTTTGAATTTAAGTTGAAAACTATGTTTTCGAATAAAATTATCTCGACATAAAAGGAAAGATGATTCGCAGATGTTTGTTTCGTTATTTCGATAGGATTTTTTAAAAAATTATGATATTGTCGCAAATTCTAATTAATAAAACTTTTCCAAATTTCATGTAGTCATATTTAATATTTAATTCACCTACAATAGAACAATTTCAAATTTTAATAATGTATAAAGAGCCATTTCCGACCAATCTGGTCATTCTCTGATCCTTTAGGTCCCTCTTCTATGTTTGCGTCTTTTTACGACCCCTCTTGTCCTTAAAACCAGGAATTTTTGATGAGGGTGATAAAGAAGGGGATAAAGGGGATAAAGGAGATAAATGAGATAAAGGAGATAAAGGGGATAAAGAAGATAAAGGAGATAAAGGAGATAAAGGAGATAAAGGAGATAAAGGAGATAAAGGAGATAAAGGAGATAAAGGAGATAAAGGAGATAAAGGAGATAAAGGAGATAAAGGAGATAAAGGAGATAAAGGAGATAAAGGAGATAAAGGAGATAAAGGAGATAAAGGAGATAAAGGAGATAAAGGAGATAAAGGAGATAAAGGAGATAAAGGAGATAAAGGAGATAAAGGAGATAAAGGAGATAAAGGAGATAAAGGAGATAAAGGAGATAAAGGAGATAAAGGAGATAAAGGAGATAAAGGAGAAAGGAGATAAAGGAGATAAAGGAGATAAAGGAGATAAAGGAGATAAAGGAGATAAAGGAGATAAAGGAGATAAAGGAGATAAAGGAGATAAAGGAGATAAAGGAGATAAAGAAGATAAAGGAGATAAAGAAGATAAAGGAGATAAAGGAGATAAAGGAGATAAAGGAGATAAAGGAGATAAAGGAGATAAAGGATATAAAGGAGATAAAGGAGATAAAGGAGATAAAGGAGATAAAGGAGATAAAGGAGATAAAGGAGATAAAGGAGATAAAGGAGATAAAGGAGATAAAGGAGATAAAGGAGATAAAGGAGATAAAGGAGATAAAGGAGATAAAGGAGATAAAGGAGATAAAGGAGATAAAGGAGATAAAGGAGATAAAGGAGATAAAGGAGATAAAGGAGATAAAGGAGATAAAGGAGATAAAGGAGATAAAGGAGATAAAGGAGATAAAGGAGATAAAGGAGATAAAGGAGATAAAGGAGATAAAGGAGATAAAGGAGATACAGGAGATAAAGGAGATAAAGGAGATAAAGGAGATAAAGGAGATAAAGGAGATAAAGGAGATAAAGGAGATAAAGGAGATAAAGGAGATAAAGGAGATAAAGGAGATAAAGGAGATAAAGGAGATAAAGGAGATAAAGGAGATAAAGGAGATAAAGGAGATAAAGGAGATAAAGGAGATAAAGGAGATAAAGGAGATAAAGGAGATAAAGGAGATAAAGGAGATAAAGGAGATAAAGGAGATAAAGGAGATAAAGGAGATAAAGGAGATAAAGGAGATAAAGGAGATAAAGGAGATAAAGGAGATAAAGGAGATAAAGGAGATAAAGGAGATAAAGGAGATAAAGGAGATAAAGGAGATAAAGGAGATAAAGGAGATAAAGGAGATAAAGGAGATAAAGGAGATAAAGGAGATAAAGGAGATAAAGGAGATAAAGGAGATAAAGGAGATAAAGGAGATAAAGGAGATAAAGGAGATAAAGGAGATAAAGGAGATAAAGGAGATAAAGGAGATAAAGGAGATAAAGAAGATAAAAGAAATATAGGAGATAAAAAGGATAAATGGGTTAAAACAGATAAAGGGGATGAAGAGGATAAGGAGATAAATGATATTGGGGATAAGAAGGGGTATATGGGATAAGAAGGGGTATATGGGATAAAATGTATAAAGGGGATAAAGGGGATTAAGGGGATGAAAGGGATAAAGGGAATAAAGGGGATAAATAGGATAGAAGGTATAAGGGAAGAAAGGGGATAAAAGGGATAAATGAAATAAATAGGATAAAAGGGATAAATGCTCACAGATAGTCGTTATGGACCATTCATTAAAGAATGTTTTTATTTTAGTTTAATATTGACTTTTTGATTAGTTTGTACATTTTTCTAGGACATTTATTTTATTTTTCCTAATACCCTGCTATGAGAGTTATCGTTCTTTAAAGGGTGCCCTGATTACAATAGCAATCTATTTTTTCTAACCGTTGGCGCGTGGGACTTATGTGGCAGATTGTGTTCCCAAAATAATATCGTTAATTTTGCTATTTTAACCTAATATAAGGACAAGTCAATAGTATAAGGTGGGATGTATGAATAATTAAATCACGAAAGCCTAAATTACAATACTGGAGTTTAGCGGAAAGTGGGAGGTCTTGTGAGCCTGAGAGTAATCTTAAGTTAGGATGTGAGAGTTATCTTTTCGGTTTTCGAAAGAGTGGGAGGCGGCGTGGGTGCCAAGGGGTTTGTAGAGTGTTTTGTGAGTGTGTATTGGAGCCTTTCAGAGAGTGAGAAACGTATTATTTCCTGATGGTTTGGAAATGTGTGAGAATGAGGGTGCTGGGGATGTTTTTAAAAATGTATCCACTGAGACAGCGAAAGGGAAGATATCGGCATCGTTGAAGTATACATCTCTCGAGTGTGATGAATTTGTGGCAAGATGTCTTGGAAGTACACTGTAAGGTACTTCTAAGTACTCGGCGACGTCAACGGGGCGGATTAAAGAATCAAAAGTGTAAATGGAAGCATCTGTCATCTGTCATCTTTTTAAGAGAGCGTTAAATATGAGAGGACCAGTTAAGTGTACGAGAAAATCGCACTCCCAAATAATCAATTCTCGTCTGTTGAGCGAGTCTAAATCCCAGAAAATGTTCATTGGCGTGTTGCGGAGCCAGGTGTACCTTTTTGAGTTTACTGGAATGTACTAGAACAAAGCCTTTATAAAAGTATATTCGAGAAATTGCCGAAAATGCCTGTCTAATAAATGGTAGAAAAGAGAATAATACAGTGCATACATCAATTTGTATATAAATGGTGTGTGTTGCACACAGGAATTCAGGTAGTTAAAGTCAAGTCATAACTTTGAGAACATCGATAAAGTAAATGTGATATACTTTAGTATAAATAAATTGCTAAATAAACTTTATGTGTTAAACAAATTGGTGCTTTAGTAGAAATAAATTAATTAGTATGTAGTGTAAGTAAATTATAAAAAACTGTATTAAATTAATTATTTTTAAATTACATAATTGTTACAATAACAATGTCGTAATAAAATATTTAAATTCCCAAACACATAAGTAAATATAAACAATTTTCAGTTAATATTTCCTTTTATGTTGATGATTTAGAAAATTTATACTAATTTTTCTAATTTCACAATCTGTTAAAGGTAAAAATCAAATATCTCGAAAAATATGCAAAATCTACAAACGAATCTTGAGGGTAAATTTTCTAACAAAAATATTTAGTTAAGAAAATCCTGAGAAACAGAGAAGACTTGAGCTAAGAGCTCCGCGAAAAAATGATATTTGATAATTTTAGGATAAAAAGAATATAATTCAAATTAATTTAATAATAAATAAATAATTCGTGGATGTATTCCAGAAAATCAACTCAATAATGCGGTAATCGTAATTATTTTATTAAATTATTTTTTGTGAAAATTAATTTTATATTTTCATTCTTGTAACGTTTAATTACTTTTAAACAGTTTATTTTATTTATTTATACACTCACAAGTTAATTTATTTCTACTTAATACTAATTTCTATATTTTATATGAATAAAAAAATCTCTGGTTTATTCGGTCAATAGTTTTTATTTTTTTTGTATAAAATTTAGGCACAGGCACTACATATGTTTTGGAAACACTGTTCCATCTACTGGTGCCAATCAATATTTAATAAAATATGGGGACGATTACAATCATTTTAAAATAAATAGAAACCCCATCTTCTTGTTTCACAGCGTGTGAAGGTCTATTCGAAATAATAATTTGGTTTCACTCGATAAAGTAGGGAAACACAAAGATAAGCTATAAAATTAAAAATTATTAGGCGCAATAATTAATGATTAGAGATTTGTCAATGAAGATATTAGTTCAACATGAAATAAATTCTAAAAAAATCATATCCACCATATGTCGTTAAAAAAAATTACCAACTTTAGTTAAACAAAATGCTAAAACTCAAATGGGTACTAGCTCAGACTGTCGCCATTTGGTAATTTTAGTTAAATGAAGGTAGTAGAAATATATTTTTACAAGTAACATGACGCAATTTCGTGGAAATTTATATGTAGATATATCTACCATATTTCACTATATAAAAAAATACCAACTTTAGTTACACCAAATGCTAAAACTCAGATGGGTATTAGTTGAGTCTATCGTTCTTTCATTATTTTAGGTCCCTAAAGGTGGTAGAAATGTATTTTTTGTTAAAGTAATCCATAACACTTCTAATGTAAAAAATATAATATTAACATGGTTTCTTGCAGTAGGTGGCCGTCATAAATAGACAGCCATGCTTTTGACAGATAGTGATGGGTAAATTTCCGGGAACCAAGTGTTCGGTAAATTCCCCGGAAATTTTTCAGGGAATTTATCCGGGAATTTCCCCAAGAATTCCCGATACATTTTTGCGAATTTCAGCATATTTTCCTTTTCATCTATTTATTACGCAAGACGCAATCAAGATTAAAATTAAATTAAATTATCCATTTTTTATTGGAAACAACACATTTTCTTTGACAACAAAATAAAAAATATATCTCCTTACTATAACAACACAAATAAAAAATTAAATCTAAATATCCTTTTTTGTTAAAAAAAAGTTTTCTTTGGTAACAAATTTAAAAAATATATCCTTTAACTAAAAAAAAAACACAAATAAAATATATGCCTAGTAGAATATAAAACTGTTGAGTATTATGAAAGTATGTAAAAACAAAACTTAACCTGTTTCTAAGCTATTAACCTCATCGGTCACGCCTTCCTAATCAGAATCAGAGTCCTAGTAAGGAATTTCTTTGTCCTCCGAAGACGTTTCTGTCTCCGTCTCTGGCTTAAAATTTATTGGTGATTTTGAAAGGCCTGAAGGTCCAGGTATCCCTGCTTGCGGCACTATCATGTTAAAAGGCTGAACACTTTCAGTTACTTGAGTCAAACTGGAAATAGACGGACACTCGTTTTTGTCAAGTGATACATCTGGTACAGCTTTATTACGCGTTCGCCAGTAATGGGCAATATACGTTGTTACGAAGTTGTTAGCTTGTTTCCTTTTTTTGTGTGAACTGCCGAAAATATGCAAAAAGTTTGCTCAATCGAAGCTGAAGTAGCAGGAACAGAAATAATTTTTACTGCTACTTTTGATAGTTGATTGTTCTGTCCAATGATTATCTTCAATCAAACGACAGGTGTTATATTCTGTGAAGCAGTCCAAAATGAAATCTTTTGCCCACATACCTTCGTGCGCTTTATAATTGGCAATTTCAACAAGCAACTGTTCATGATGAATTATTGGAGAAATGGTATCATCAGGGAAATGTGAACTTCGTGCGAAGTTAACTATGTATTCAATGGCATCGAGTTGTTCTTCAGCACTTAAGTAGCAACCTTGCGCCTTTGGATCTAATAGACAAGATGCTTTATTGATCGATGTAAGCACATAAGCTTTTTCTTCCAAATATTTATCCATAAAATTGTTCTCCTCATTTTTTTGTAATACTGAGAGCGGTAAGTTTTTCGCTAATCCTTCTTAAATTTCATTGAATGCTTTGAAATATAGATGTATTGTATCTTCGTTGCTTTCTTACTTTAATATCCAGTTGACTACTGGCTCCACAAGAGCTTTGGTACTTTCTATATGCACCTAGAAAATTTCGTCATCCAAAAGCGTTTGTTTTTTATCGCGGCCCAATATATTACCAGCCTCTTCATTCACAGCCAAAGTTTGCAAAATTTCTTTCGATTGTAAGCAAAACAAGTGGGAACCCCAACGGGTAGTAACTGGTAAAACCAAATTCTTGGTGCAGGTTTTTGCTCTTCTAATTCCATCAAAAATACTATTTAACACTTGGGAGTGTTTTATACATTTAATTATATCTTTATTTATTAAGGAAATCATCGCTGGAAATTTTAATGAGTTCATAATAATCAATGTATGTGCCAAACAGCCAATGCTTGAAATATGTGGAAACCTCTCGCTAATTGAAGCTGTAGCCTTTTTCATATTAGCTGCGTTATCAGTTATGATAGCTATACACTTATTAGAGTTATACTAATTGAGTACGTTCACAGTTTCTGTAACAATATATTCTGAAGTATGGCGATGTTCTTTTGTCTCTAAACTTTTGATGTAAAACGTTTTTTGCTCTGCTGTTGTTACAACAAAATTAATGATGCCTTCTGATATTATATTTGACCATCCATCTAACTGCAAAGCTAAATAGCCAGATTCAGCAATAGCCATTTCTACATCACTCTTGCCTTCTTCATAATGGGAATCCAATAATGCAGTTGACAATGTTTTTCTCATTGGAAGAGCGAGAGCATAAGAGGGGCGTGGTTGCTCATTTTAGTTAAGAGACAATTTTTATAATACCAACTGAGCTGAGTCAGCCAGACGCGACTACAAGTCCTGACATGTCTAAAAGTATAAACAAAGAGTAACAATAACAGAGTAGTTTTATGAATTCTGCTATTTCTAGAAAATTCCCGTTTTTTTCTCGGGAGTTAGGGTTTGGGGAAATTCCCAGGAATTTTCACATTTCCAGTGGAAATTCTCCGAAGAAATTTCTTGGCTACCCATCACTATTGACAGATATTGGTAAACAACATTGAGTTACTGTATAGTAAACCAGAAAACAAAGTTATTCCTATGTAAAACATTTCTTGTAAGCATTTGCGTTAAACAATTTGAAAAAAATGGAATGATTTAAAAAGTACAAGAGTACAAGAATTGAGTCAAATTAATATAATTAACGAATTTAATGGAAGATTGCGACCAGAAAGCGTTAGAGTCGAATGGTTTGTTTACTAAAATCCAAGAAAGTTTGCTAAAGATGTCAAATTATTATGGCATTTTGCCTTAAAGAGATTTGAGCAAAATTTTTTCAAAATATTACATATATGTCTTAAAACACAGACATCTAATTAATTCGTCACCTTCCTATTTACCATTGAGAAGCAACATTTAAATCTTAGTATGTTTGTACATCCTACGTTTTTTGAAATATAAATTGTTAGTGCATAATAATGAAACAAATTTGTGTTTTCTGCTTAATAAACTTTACAACGAATAATAAATAATAATGCTAATTCTTATAAAAATTTTTCATTATATCTACCTTATTTAATGGTTGTAGATCATATGTTTACCTTTTCAACTGTCAAAAAATTTCTACTTTAATATCGTGGCGCCTCGAAAAAATTTCCGGAATTTTTTTTAGTTGCCATGGTAACTAGTCAAATTTAAGGCATCTTATTGGTTGAAAAGTAGGGGATTGAAATTTTCAAATAAATATAGTTTTGACTATAGTTAACAAATTTAATATTTATTTGAGCAAATACATATTTTTTTAACATAAAAATTAAATGTACCTAATCATCTTAACGTCAAAAATAATGGAACAATTTAAAAATATCAATGAATTAGACAGGAAAGTTGAACGGATCTAAATGTCAAGACATCTTTTTCCAGTCCTTTCGAATAGTTAATTGAATTTTTTCCGATAGCCTCGCCCTTAGGCCCATTACTGACCCGATTTATCTTTCTATCCCTGGTCTCTACTGTATTAATCTACGTGGCGAGGCAAGACACCATAGTACGGAAATTAAAAATCAGAAACCGGAAACCATCGAGGCTCAAAACGGTAATTCGATCCAGAACTGACTAATGGCAAAGCCGGTATAATGGTAGTAGGTGATCGCTATCAGCATTGTCAGTCTTTAAGATTTAAAAAGGGTCTTTTTATTTGATTTATTGAGGCCATTACTCAACTGTCTCATTTGCAATTGCGAGCGAAAGTCGCGAAATATTTCCTGAAACTTTTCTGAAGGCCGTTGATGTCGTTAGGAATGTGTGTACACCACTCAAGAATCTCAGCGCGGGGATTTGTTTTTAATATTCCTCAGGAGACGAAGCAGGCGAGGTAGATTTATTATTGCAACGTGGTTTAGTTAAAGAAAATTTAACTTTTATATATAACTTAAACGGTAATATTAATGGAGGGGAAGGTTAATCAAATAAAGTACCCGCTTTGGGGAAAAAGATTTTAGTAGAATTAAATAAAATTAAAACTTGATGTTGAACAGAATAAATCTCAAATAAAGCACTTTTTTATATGGAAATGTATATACATTTTTCTCTACAACCGATCTTTAAACCATTCATTATACTTGTATTTCATTAAGAATATTAATACCTATTATTCACTGTATTACGTCATACAGTGAATAATTAACCATTATTCACGGTATGACGTCACAGTATGTTTAAACTAGAGAATGTTATTTATATTAATATCTAGGTTATAATATGTAAGTAAAATAGTTTCTAGGACAAATTTTGTACAATTTTTTAAGGTAATGTAGCGTTAGACTTTACTAAAAGGAGTTATAAGTCTCTATACTTTGCTTACAGCTAGTTCAGCACACGACTACTCTGGCGATGGGTGCGGATCTTCTCCAATAGCTAGACGTTAAGTGGCAGGCACTGCACTAGGCGCATATACTTTGATTACCATACGGTGCAAGAGAGAGGTCCGACACGCCCAACATAGGGTGCGGCCATTTTGATTCCCATGCCACAGTTTATAGCTAAAGAATCAGATCGCTCACTCTGCGTCGGCACTTTTGATATCAATGTTCCAGTTTATACACTGCGCAACTCGGATAATACAATATATGACAACCGCCTATAATAAAACAGCAGTCTTCTGCGTATCTTGAATTTGTATCCCTGGAGCGGATGTTATTTTGAAACTTTCGACTAGTCCGAGTGAGCTAACTGATTCCTTAGCAATAAACTGTGACTCCAAAAATAATATTCACTGACAATGACAGCAGCAAGCAAAATATCAGGTGCGTTTTAATCATCCGTTTCTGCTTCCGGAATTGTTGGTTTAGTCGTTTTAACCTGTCAGATTAAAACAAGAAAACCGACAATTCCGAAGAAGAAGCGGATGATTAAAACGCACCTATTAAAAATATTGCGCCAAGATATAGGCAACACGTAATAAGGGATGAAAATGGCGGAGTTTTCTATCTCCTTTTAAAAGGAACTCAGAAAGCTGCGCAGTGCGACCATTCTCCGTATAGTAAAAGAAAATCAAAGTATGTGACTGGGCGCTACTGCATCGATTAAAGGAAATAGAGAATACAGAAACCTATATAAGAGTATATCTACTTAGGAGATATATAAACACATGTATCTAAAGAGATGTCATCTGTAAACAACTAAATCAGTGACAAGGGAGGAGAAAAACCAAACTATTATTCAATAAACCCAATTTATTAATAAACAATTCTATGGGGGATATCTCTATACAAAATAAATTTTTCAAAGATACATAAAAATTAAAGATAGAACTGCATCAGTTACAATCAGTTATAATAAAAAATATGCTTTTTAAATACAAAAAGAAAGTCAAGTTTTGATACCTAATACTAGAGGAGCATATTACCTCCTAGGTTATAGAAAATTCACAAGAACCTTGAGTTCAGATTTAATCTTATAAGCTAATATTAATAAACAAATTAGGTTAAATATTCTGATAATTTAGACTATGTACAAAATGCCTAATTAAATATAAATACAAGAGATACTAAGTATAATTAAGTTGTTTACCTAGGATATAGATCTATAAGTGTGGTGTACAAAAAAACATTTGTCTCAAAGGGAATATAAATATGTTTTATACCATATAAAAAAGAAAATATTTATGAAATAAAAAATACATATGCTACGTTCTAGACTTTAAAAGTGTAGCAGAAAAATAATAAGGTTAAAATAAAATAAGCCTCACTGCTTTACATATTATTAAAAGGAAATTAAAAGTTCTTACGGACTTCACTGAAGGTTGCCTTAGCTATGCCTGGATAGGGCATAAAAACTTGTCCACCTGTTGCAGATTTGTTGTGTTCCTTTTACCCATATACTTGTTCCGCCACTGAACATAGAGATTATCATTGATATACATTTCATTACTTTTGTCAAATAAACATCAAATACAAAGTACAATATTATTTCTCCCTTTTTCAATATACAGTCCATTCGAAACTACAATTTAGGTTGAAACACATTCAACCATACTTTTTGGTTCCACGAGCCGGATATAGGCATATCTGCGCAAAATACATTCATTCACAATTCAATCAAGATATTGGTGTCTGGCGTGAGGCTGAAGCATAAGGCGAGGACTGGGGATCAGCACTGCTAGTTAGGTACAAAATCAGACAAAGGGTGAGTGAGTCTTTCTAATAATCTTTGGTTCTTCATCATGTCAGACAAAAAGAAATCAAAGGACAAAGACTTGTTAATTCAAAAAAGAGAGGCTATATTTGCAAAAATTGAGCGCTTTAAATCATGGTTAGAGCACAATCCACATCCAAAGGTTTTTGAGTTAAAGGTCAGACGGTCTAATTTAGAAAAGCACTTGACAGAGTTTGAGAATATACAAATAGAAATAGATGCAATTACAATGGTTGTTGATGACGAACAAAGGGTTTTCTTTGAAGACATTTATTATGAAACGTTATCACAAGCGGATGAAATTTTGGAAAAATTTAATGGTAAAACAGATAGGTTGCCAGAAATAAAATTACCACCGATCATTATTCCAATATTTGATGGTAGTATTCATAAATGGGACAATTTTCATGATCTATTTCAGTCATTAATTGAGAATAATGTCACACTGACAACAGTTCAAAAATTTCAATATCTAAAATCATCTTTAGAAGGAGATGCGTTGAAAATTATATCAAATCTTGACACTTCAGAAGCAAATTACAGAGTTGCTTTGAATTTATTAAAAAAACGTTATGAAAACAAAAAAAGGGTTCCATTAAATCATGTTATGTCACTTTTTGAGCTACAGTCGATTCAAAAAGAAAGTTATACACAACTCAGGCATTTTCTAGACACATTCCAAACACATATTGGTGCCTTAACGGCAGTAGGGTTATCAGAGAAAACAATTTTAGATTTATTCTTGATTTCACTTTTGTCCTCAAAGTTGGATAAAATCACGCTAAAGCAGTGGGAATCAAAGGTTTCAGAGAAACAGGATTTACCCACTTATGAATTCTTCTGTGATTTTTTGGGACAAAGATGTAATTCTTTAGAAGCCTACAAAAGAAATGTAGCATTAGGTCAGGGTCAATCTTCTCAAGTACATTCACAGTCACATACGAAGAACCAGTCAGGCCAAATGCAGAACATTTACACAAACAAACTTGATAATAGACCACATCATTCTAATTCATTTATTGCTACACAAGCAAGTTCACAGTTAAATAAAACTTGTGTTTTTTGCTCTAAGCCTCATAAGTTTTATGCATGTGAACAATTTTTAAAAATGGCAGTCACTGATCGAGTAAATGAGGTAAAAAAATTGAAGCTTTGTTTAAATTGTCTTGCAAGTGATCATTTTTCACCTCAGTGTAAGTCTGGTTCATGTAAAAAATGTAATAAAAAACACAACAGTTTGTTACATATAGACAACTACTTTGATGAAAATAAGTCTCAAACAATAACTCACACATGTCAAGAGGTTGTTCAGACAAAAGATTCAGCCATTCCTTTAGAACATTCACAACTTGCAAATAATAATAACTTGCCTCAAACTTCTCATACATTACATTCCCAGTTAAATGAATTCGTGTCAAATTTCGGCTCATCACAAATTTTATTGGGCACTGCACTTGTAAATGTTTCTAATGAAAATGGCGTCACTGTCAAATGTAGAGTGTTATTGGATTCTGGATCTCAGTGTAATTTCGTCACACAAGAAATGTGCACTCTGTTAAAATTAATCCCGAAATTAGAAAAGATGACAATTAAAGGAGTCAATAATTCAATCACTCATACTTCCAAGTCAGTAAAAATCACCGTGTCTTCTCTCTTCAATTCATTTACAACTAGGCTCAACTTTCTAGTTCTGCCAAAAATTACAGAATGTTTACCTGTTGTTAGTGTAAATGTACTTCATTTTAAAATGCCACAAAATCTGAACTTAGCAGATCCACAGTTTAACATATCACACAAAATTGATATGTTGATTGGTGCTGAAATGTATTTCGATCTTTTATTAAGTGGTTACATTAAATTACATAAAAATGGACCATCAATTCAAAATACAAAATTAGGTTGGGTAGTAGCCGGAAGGCTCAATTCCAATCAATCTGTCAAAACCTCACAATGTAATTTAATTACCGATGAGCAATTAAATAATTACCTACGAAATTTTTGGGAGTTAGAAGAAGTTTTTCAAAAAAGTCCAATTACAAAAGAAGAAAATGAATGTGAACTTCATTTTCAACACAATTTTTCGCGCAATCAACATGGCAGGTTCGTAGTAAGACTTCCATTCAAAGATAATGTAAATTATCTGTCACAATCAAAAGAAATGGCGTTAAAAAGATATTATAATTTAGAAAAAAGATTTAAAAACAATCTTGAATTTAAAACAGAATATTCCAAGTTCATGAAGGAATATCTTAAATTAGGCCACATGTCTTTGGTAACTAATGACGATAATCAGGGATATTACATGCCACATCATGCAGTATATAAGATGGATAGTCTTACTACAAAACTGAGAGTTGTTCTAGACGCTTCTGCTCCCACAGCCTCTGGAATTTCATTAAATGATATTTTAATGAAAGGTCCAGTAGTACAAAGAGAAATTTTTGAAATTATTACATGTTTTCGCTTTCATAATGTGGCATTTACTGCAGATGTCGCAAAGATGTATAGACAAGTGAATGTACATGAAAAAGATAGACATTTCCAGAAAATACTATGGAGAGACAATGTTGATAAGCCAATCCAGACCTACATGCTAAATACTGTCACTTACGGAACCACATCTGCTCCGTTTCTCGCCACTAGGTGTTTAAAACAGTTATCATTGGAACATCAGACAAATTTTCCAAATGCATCAAATTCAATAAAAGACGATTTTTATGTAGATGATTTGTTAACTGGTGCACCTAATGAAGAAGATGCAACAACTCTCTACAAAGAAATCATTCACATTTTAAACAGTTCTTGTTTTGAATTAAGAAAGTGGCGATCCAGTCATCCAAACATATTTTCTTGTATACACTCCACCATTGATAAATATATAATGCCACAAGATAAATTGGAAAATTCTAAAGTTCTTGGAATGAGGGACTCAAATAAAGATAATTTTAAGTTCTACATTAATCATGACCCTGATAAAATATATACAAAAAGAATTATACTTTCAAATATATCACAGATATATGACCCATTAGGACTTTTAGGACCTGTGGTTACCATTGCCAAACTTATTCTTCAGAAACTTCGGAGTTTAAAAATAGACTGGGATGAAAATCTTCCACAGGAAGAATATCATCAGTGGTATATTCTATCAAGACAGTTAAATAGTTTAAACAATCTCACAATACCTAGAAGAATCACAGGTTGGTCAGAATGCACAGAATTGCAAATTCATGGTTTTTGTGATGCTAGTGAACGAGCATACGGAGCCTGTATTTATTTAAGAAGTACAAATTTACAGGGAAATCAACATTTTGCGCAACTTTTATGTTCAAAAGGGCGAGTCGCCCCAATTAAGTCGATTTCGTTGCCTAGGCTCGAGTTATGTGCAGCAGTTTTACTGTCACAGTTAGTTGTTAAACTGAAAAAGTGTATAAAATTTAAGATTAATTCATTTCATTATTGGACAGATTCTACCATAGTTCTTAGTTGGATAGCAGCTACGCCACAAACATGGAAAACTTTCGTGGCAAACAGGGTGGCAGAAATTCAAACTAACACAAACATTTACGACTGGTCACATGTAAGCAGCAAAGAAAATTCTGCAGATGCTATTTCAAGAGGATCATTACCAGAACAATTTCTCAAACACACATTGTGGTGGTACGGTCCTCCTTGGTTGCAGCAGGATGCTTTATATTGGCCAAAAGGTAAGGCCCATTCAATAGAAACCAAAGAAGAAAAGAGAACAATCAAAGTCCTTTCTCATCTAACAACTGATTTGGAAATTACAAAATTTAATATTTTTGAGAATTATTCTACACTAAGCAAACTTAAACGTGTCACCGCATATTTGTTGCGTTTTAAAAGTAAACACAAGGGTCACCTAAGCGCAACTGAACTTCACAATTCTCTTATGACATTGATAAAAATCACTCAAGCACAGTCATTTCCAGAAGAACTTAAGTCTTTACAGAAAAAGAAACCATTACACGTTAAAAGTAAATTATTACCATTATCCTGCTTTTTAGATAATCATGATATAATTAGAGTTGGAGGACGATTAAAAAATGCAACAATTCCATTTAATCAAAAACATCCTATTCTCCTTCCATCATCTCACAAATTAACAGAATTAATAATTCGTAATGGACATATTTCCTTATTACATGCTGGTCATCAAACAGTACTTGCATCACTTAGATCAAAATATTGGCCTCTTTCAGCAAGAAATGCCATACGAAAAGTTATACACAAATGTCTGATCTGTTCAAGATTAAAGCCAATTACGCAAGTTCCAGTAATGGGAGATTTACCCCAATACAGAGTCAACCAATATCGTCCATTTTTAAAGGTAGGCATTGATTATGCAGGTCCAGTTTCAATTCGAGAAAGTCGTAGACGTGGAAGAGTTAATACATACTTGTGCTATATAGTAATATTTGTTTGCCTATCTACCAAGGCAGTTCACATGGAACTTGTTTCTGGCCTAACAACTGAAGCATTTTTGTCATCTCTAAAACGTTTTATGGCTCGGCGTGGAAAATGCACAGACATTTTTTCTGACAATGCTACCAACTTCGTCAAGGCTAATAGAACGTTAAAAGAACTAAGTCTTCTGTCTTCAGAACAACATTGGAATAAAATTACAGACTATTCATCAAATAACACCATAACTTGGCACTTTATTCCACCAAGATCACCAACGTTTGGGGGATTGTGGGAGGCGACCGTAAAGTCATTAAAGCACCATTTAAGACGAATCACAGCAAATGCAGTTTTTACTTACGAAGAGTACCTTACATTTTTAATTCAATCAGAAGGGATCTTAAACTCCAGGCCACTCACTCCTTTGTCCGAGAACTCTACCGATTTTCAAGTTCTTACTCCAGCACATTTCCTAATTGGGGAGATTCTTACAAGCAGTCCAGAGCCCAATTACAAAGATGTCCCAATCAATCGTTTAGATCGGTGGAACCACATCCAATATCTCTACCAACATCTGTGGAGAAGATGGTCTTCTGAATATCTCACTCATCTTCAAAATCGATCCAAGTGGAAATCCCAAAAGCCAAATCTTCAACGAAATCAACTTGTTCTCGTAAAGGAAGATAATCTCCCTCCTCTCCATTGGAAAATGGGTAGAATTGTAGATTTGCATCCAGGCACTGACAAGATAGTTCGAGTCGTTTCAGTTAAAACTGCAGATGGACTTTACAAACGTGCAGTTAACAAAGTGTGTCTATTGCCTATCGACCCTTCTTAATATTTTTGTTATTAAAATATTTAACGCTTTTATATCTCAAGACACTTTATGTAAAATAATGTATTATTTTGTTTTCTTTTGTAATTCTTCAAATGTTTTTTGTTATTTTGAAGTATTGAAAGTTAATTCTTTCAAGGCGGGCAGTATGTTGCAGATTTGTTGTGTTCCTTTTACCCATATACTTGTTCCGCCACTGAACATAGAGATTGTCATTGATATACATTTCATTACTTTTGTCAAATAAACATCAAATACAAAGTACAATATTATTTCTCCCTTTTTCAATATACAGTCCATTCGAAACTACAATTTAGGTTGAAACACATTCAACCACCACCCAATTGAACAGTACAGGGGACTGTTCACCAATAAAGTATAATCGCGACCTATAGACTCAATGGTTCCACAGCTCAAGAAATCGCTCATCTGTCCTTTTCTCAGTAAGCCTGTGCAAGAATTAAGTGCAAGAATTAAACAAGTTCCTTTTTTAACCTCTAGAAACCACAATAAATCTTAAAATTCCGCTTGCCATTACTTCTGGAATATTAAAGGGAAACATCATCTGGAACCAAACAGTTTCAAAGCAGTTATTTGTTTCGTGGCCACTTCCTAGACCTGGCCAAACGCTAACAGCAAGATGGAGGATACCAACGCTCACACAGGTTTGTCCTTTATGGACAGGAAAGTAACCGGTACAGGTAAAACTAGGACCCTAATAAGGTTCATTTATTAATGAGTATAAAATAAGATTTGTTAAAAACCTACCCCGAAAGGCACCATCCAACTTAAATTATTGGTAACGTACATAAAGGGTATGATCCGTTATTAACCTAAATATCGGTTAGTAGGTCCAAAACTAACCGCTCCTGAAAAATAGGTTAAATTAGGGACACGGTTACCTGAAAATGGTGACTCAAATGTCAATTTACTAACCGCTATATTTTTACGGTTACAATTAGGTCGAATGTCAATCTGTCACAAAAGTGACGTGAATCTCGGCCGTGGCCCAAAAGTCACCAATATGAAAACAAGAGATTTCCCTCCTTCTTTTTATAAAGTTCGCGAAATTGACTGTATCTAATGACAGCGCAGTCAATTTTCTATGTAAATCAATGTTAAAGTGATTTTTTAAAAAATCTAAATAATGTGAAAAAAAGTACCTGAGTACAAGTAACATGCGTGACAAAAAAACTTCAAAGCAAGATTTATGTCGTTTCAGATTGTAAAACAGGATAAAAATCAAATATAAAACTAAAGAAAACACAAAAAAATCAATTCAATATCTTTTTAAAGCTTTTAATGTAAGTAAAATAATGTACTCATGTCTAAATATAATACTTACGAAGTGTAGTTTATATTATTATAAGTTTCAATAATATAAAATTTTGCAGTTATACAGGGTGAGTCGGGAGGAGCGCACCAAACTCTGGGAGTATATTATACGCGTGAAAATAATGTAAAAAAACTCATATGTTCTTATCCGATTTTCATTTCTTTTCAAGTTATAGCATATTAACAAATAAACAAATTTACACATAAGAATTCTCTTAATCATAGCGTTCTTTCAATAAACGTCAGAATTATTAAATTCCTTTGAGCCTTGAACATATGGCATACTTTGATAATGTTAAAATTCAGAAGTGGAAAGCTAGATGAACATTTTTAATCACGCCATAACTTGAAAACAAATGAAAATCGGATAAGAACATATGAGTTTTTTTACATTATTTTCACGTGTATAATATACTCCTAGAGTTTGGTGCGCTCCTCTCGACTCACCCTGTAGATGCTGACTTACAAACAACAATAATTATGCATTAAATTTAACTTACTAGAAAAGAAAATTTATTTTTTATAGAGTTTTAATGTTAGATAAAGAGTTGCTACTGGTATTTTTTTTTTGGACCCCAATTGTGTCATTGTAAATGTTTTTTATAGAATACTAAACGTTTAGAACAGTGGCAGCCTATATATCGTTCCTAGTGCCAATAAAGCATTTTCTAAAGATGATGCTGTTCTATACTTTTTAGAATATATTATCAAATATTATAAGACTATTTCTACTAATGGTACTGTAAGCAAAATAAAAAGAGAAATGCTGAAATTAAAGGATAAGGTAATACAACAGTTTATAGCTCTAAAGAATCAGTTCGCTCACTCTGCGTCGGCACTTTTGATCTCAATGTTCCAGTTTATACATTGCGCAACTCGGATTTGTATCCCTGGCGTATACATAATCAAATCATAATAGCCCAAGAGCCGACTGTAAATTTTTACCGCCATCTGATAATGAAATAAAATATACCCCAAAAGCTTGTAAAAACATTGTACTTTACCGAATGGCACCTGTGACAATCCCAATCCTGAGCAAAGTGTTTAAAAAAAATATTTTATATTAAAAAAATCACATAAGGCATGACAGCGTTAATTTTGTTTGCCCTTAAAGTTTTCCAGATAATAACAAATTCAAATATATCTTGATATATATCGTTAACGGGAAACATTTTCTTCCTCTTAACATCGCACAAAAACATCTACACACGATTAGTAGGTAAAAATCATTAAAAATATTAATCAATTTTTGCTGATTTAAGAATTTATTTGTATGCCTATTGTTGTGATCCATTTGTACAGGTTGTCATAGAAACGACAAAAAAACTACTATGATTATGATTTAAAAGAATTGTCTAACAAGAGTTTATAATTATTATTGAATATCTCTGCCAAAGTTAGGTAAAAATATTAATAATTCAGGTTTAAAAGCTAGTTTCACAATGAATTAGGATTGTAATTTTCAGAGAAAACACCATTATCGCTGTCATGTCTTATGTAATTTTTTGAATATAAAATCATTTTTTTTTAACCACTTTGCTCTGGATTACAGATTGGCACAGGTGCAATTTGGTAAAGTACAATGTTGTTACATGTCTTTTGTTATCAGATGGCGGTCGTAATTTGCAGTGGGCTCTCTTACTATTACCAATTAAGCATTCCAACGATCTGTCAAACAATAGCTGTCAGTGAGAAGGTCTGGTATATCTTAGGGGTAGAGACATAGTCTTGCATCTTGAACGTGTTTTTTTATTCGAAATAATAGTCACAAAGCCTGCCAATTTATGAAAAAATGTATCTTATTTTTATTGTGTTTGACATAAAATATCTAAATGTAATCCATTATTAGTGATTTTACGTATTGTAAACAGAATATATCGTATGTCGCAACCCTTGGATATATCAAATCTTCCCACTGGCAGTTTATTTGTTTGGAATGCCTAATACAATATATGACAACCGCCTATATTCAAACAGCAGTCTTCTGCGCATCCTGAATTTGTATCCCTGGAGTGGATGTTATTTTGTAACATCCAATTAGTCCAAGTGAGCGAACTGATTCTTTTAAGCTATAAACTGTGGTAATACCATGTACATTCCCAAATCTCCCTTTATACTTGTATTACAACAATAAAAAATCTGTTAACTGTGTTTTATTTTACTCTTAAAACTATATATGGGTTCAATTAAAAAAAAAATTGGCACAAAATTGTACTTATCAAATTTCAGCATTTAAGAGACTTTCTCGAATTTGCTCATACATACCTAATTTGTATTTTATATAAATTAAATTTATTAATTAAAACATGCCAGACTTATTTAGAAATAAATACAACAGTATGTTCTGTGCTTTATTTTGCTATAAACAAGTTTATTTTTATTATTTTGACAAAATTATGTATAATTCCCATAAGAAGCTATGTATTTTGAACACCGTATGCAGTACCAACCATGTGGTTAATTATAGAAAGTCAATTAGCATGCGTTTTTTGGGACTGTATTTTGAGTATGCCCATTCGTCTCCTTATATCTAGTCTTCATACACCAGCCTTTTTTCAAATCGAAATAAACAAGAAATTATTAATTTCGTCAATTTCCGATGAGCGACCTGTCAGGTATAAATACCTGAAGAAACGGCCGTGGCTATTAAACCAATCAAACTTTGTGGATCCATAACTTATTCGAAATCCGTATTTTAGAGAAAAGACAATAATTCAATTTAGTGTAAATCCAGTGGATATTTGTTTATCTAAATATTTCCAATGTTAACTTTTATTAATAAAGAGTTTAAAAGTGAATTTATTTTTAATTTTATAATTCCTGATATACATGATAGTAGTCACAACCAAATTTTTGCCAAATGTAATTTACTGAATTTAGGCAACACCTACTACAATTAAGATGTATTGTGAATTTTTGAACATAATCGTACTAGTAAATTTAAATAATCCAATATGTTAGTTATTATATTTATGTATCTTTAAAATCTTAGAATAATAAAACGTGACTAATCTTAATAAAAAGTAATTTATAAATCTTAATTTTACCTAATAAATGTGATTATTACCAATTTTAAAAATATATAATCCAGTATGCTAAAAATTTTAATTTTATTTTATTTAATTATCGTGTAACTAGTTATTCGAGTATTGAATATGACTTAAATTTGATATTTTCTATTAAATATTTCTTAATCCGCTTTTTATTGTATTCCAAAACAACAGATATATAGGCAACATATTATATTCCTCCTAGAGTACAGAATATGAAACGCTTAATCACAGGTTTTAGAGCAGAAAAAGGTTTTTAGTTGAAATTAAAATGTTAGAAAATGAGTCTTGCTTCTACACCTCGAAATATTTAAAAAGCATAACTTTATCTAGGCAACACATTTTACTTTGTACGAAGGCGTAGAAGGGCCACATAATATAATTTTTTTTATTTCGACTTTAAAATCGAAATTCCAACTTTAATCTCGAAATTTCGACTTTAAATTCGAAATTTCGACTTTATTCTCGAAATTTCGACTTTATTCTCGAAATTTCGACTTTAAACTCGAAATTTCGACTTTAATCTCTAAGGGTAAGTTCGGTTTGGAACTCGACGGATCGGACAGAGCGCGCACGGAGTGCGTGACGTCATCGACAGAGTTCACTCTTTTTACAATCTCAAGACGAACACAACGGGAATGACAAATGACACTCTAGTGATAGTTTGCACTTGAATACACTTTTGTGTGTGGAATGGACTGTAAAAAATTAATTTTAGTCAAATAGGAAATAGTTATAACAAAAACAAACAAGTAATAATACGTATAAACTGATTAAATCATATATTAGAATATTGACGTTTGACATTTTTGACACATTCCTACAGATACCCGTTGATCTCCACCGGCCAACTCTGGGAAGAGTGAGCGCGCTCTGAGTACGTGATCTGTGGCAAGCCGAACACAAAAGAGAACGCTCTGAGTGCCAAAACGACCACAATTGAGGCATACCGAGTGCACTCCGAGTACAGTGAACGCCAAACCGAACTCAGCCTAAATTTCGACTTATTTAGAGACTAAAGTCGAAATTTCGAGAAAAAAGTCGAAATTTCGAGAATAAAGTCGAAATTTCGAGTTTAAAGTCGAAATTTCAAGAAAAAAGTCGAAATTTCGAGATTAAAATCGAAATTTCGAGATTAAAGTCGAAATTTCGAGAATAAAGTCGAAATTTCGAGATTAAAGTCGAAATTTCGAGATTAAAGTCGAAATTTCGAGATTAAAGTCGAAAATTTTTTTTTTTTACTATGTGGCCCTTCTACGCCTTCGTAACTTTGTGTACACAAACGTTGCAAATTGTAAAAAAATCATGGGATGCCATGAAATGTCAAAGCATAGATTCACTTTATTTGAATGCTTATTAGATGGTATTAGAAGGTTTTCAGTGAGAAAAATTAAAAATGTCTCAAAATGGGTCGTTTACACCTAATAATATTGAACAAGAAGTAAAGCAGGTGGTATTAAATTTGTTGTCGAAAAAATCAACAAAACTTTATGTATCTACATATCTTGAACAGTTTTTGCAGTGGAGAACTGCAAAAAATGCAGATTCTTTTTCCAAATCAGTGCTGTTAGTTTATTTTACGGAATTAGCAAAAAAATATAAGCCACCAACACAACTTATTTATTCTATGTTAAAATCTACAATAAACTTAAACAATAATATTGATATTAAACAATATAGTAAATTAAGAGTACTGCTAAAGGGAAAGTCAGAAGGTTTTAAACCAAAAAAGCGTATATTTTTCACCGGAAAATGTCAAAAAATTGTTTATGGCATCCGACAATAAATATCTTGTAACAAAGTTAAAAATCAACATACTGTTTAAATACTTACGCGATAACGAATTTTAGGTGGCATTAAGAATAGGGGTAATGGGCGCTTGTCGTGCTATTGAAATGTTTAGAATGAAACTTAGCGATTTAAAAGATCTGGGATCAGCATTCTTGGTAAATGTGCCAAACATGAAAACAAAAATTGAACGGAAATTTACAATAACAGACAATTTTGATGAGTATTGCAAAAAATACACCAACCTCCGTCCAGCATTGGTAACATCAAATTTATTTATTTTTTTATTTTTAATATCACAAATGTACTTAAAAAAAAAATCGGTATAAACAAATTTACGCTAATGAGAAAAAACAAAGCAGTATTTTTGAAACTGCCAAGCCCAGAAAATGTTTAGGCCATTGCTTTCGTATATCTTCAGCGACCATATAAGTAATTGGTAAATTCTCCTTCTTAATTGTTCTTTATTTTCTGCTTCCCAAACATTATCATAAATTTTTCTGCTTAATAAGGCCCAAAATTCTTCAATGGGGCGTGTTTGGGGAATATTAGGTGGATTATCTTCTTTGGGTACAAATTATTGGCTTCTAACTAATCTTTAGTTTGTCTGGCATAGTGACAAGATACAGGTGATGTTCGTTAATAAATCGTAACAATTTAATCAAACATCTTTGTATATATAGACCTGCAGTGCTGGTATGTCCTATATATGGTCGCAAAGCACCTTCCAGAGAAATAGCGCACCACACCAGAATTTTATCTTCAAACTTAGCTTTCCTTTTAAATTTCACATTATCCGGAACTGCATTGAAATCCTCAATATAGAATCCATCATTCCCCTTTATCTCAGAGTTAGATAACGTAAAATATTTTTTATCGTCCAAAACGATGATTCGGTTGTTTGCCAAGTATTGAATCCTTAGTGCTCGACAACACCGTGAAATTCTTTGCAACTACTTCTCTTAATTTCTCGATATGCAGTCATGTGTGAAACTCCATAGCGCCTTTTAAATCTTCGTGTAGATGCAACAATATTTTCTTTTGCAATTTTTCTCAGTCTATCTGCTCTAATATCAGTCAAAATCCGAGGCAGTCCGCTTTTTGGTAGGTTCAAACAAGGTATTCCTTCCTCAAATTCCTTTATTGTTCGGTAAATAGTTGCACGGGAGATATTATATCCTTGAAATATATTTATAACATCAGCATTTTGCATCCGGGCAACTAAATTATAGATGCTTTTTCGGATTTTGATTTTATACATTATGTCACAATTTTTCGACAACAACTGTCAATATTTATGATAACAAGGCCTACTTGAATAAACTCCAGGCAATGGTAACTAGACTGAATCTTTTCGAAGTGATAAAATTTAGTTACGAAATTTGTCTCAAAACTTATGTTACATACGTTACTTGCATTCACAAAATAGTAATAAAAGAAAAACTTAATAATAAACTACAAAGTAACTAGCGCATCTTATAAAACAAAAAAATGTATTTAAATTTTTAAATGTTTTCTCTGTTTTCCCTAACAAAGTCACTACTCCATGAAACACTTAATATCTCAACATTTTATTCCCTAAAAATGTCGTTACACTGTCAAATAAAAACCGTTCCCCTTTATCAAATAACTCAATATAATAAAAAAGCGCAGAGAAACCGACAAGAAAGAACAACAAAAGTAAAATAAGGAAAAAGCGAGTCAGTAACTGAATTTTTTAATCTCATATCAAACTGGTGGCTGTCTAACAAGAAACGGAAATGACGGCCATCACGCTGTAACAGGAAGTTGGTGGTATTTCCTTTCAGATTGCTTGCGAGCTCTGTTATTATAAACGATTGTGGTAGCCATTTTAACCGATTCTTAGACCAAATCAAGATGAATGTTCCCTTTCTTTAATGGTCTGTCCCACAGTAGCGTAGTTAGTTTAAAAGGTTTCTTATTTTTTAAATGACTTATTTAATTCGTCTTAAAGATAAATGTATAGTATGGCGAACAAA
Organism: Psylliodes chrysocephalus; assembly: GCA_927349885.1. Lineage (NCBI taxonomy): Eukaryota > Metazoa > Arthropoda > Insecta > Coleoptera > Chrysomelidae > Psylliodes > Psylliodes chrysocephalus. The sequence goes on along the minus strand of OV651814.1, from coordinate 61,447,766 downwards.
ACAATTTTCTTTTCTTTGAGGAAAATAAATTATTTTTATAAAGTAATGGGATATATCTTTTGTAACTTACTTTGCTCACGCACTTTCGTGATAAGATATAAAAATATGCTTTAAACAACTGAAAATTGTTAGCAAGGTGTGGATTTTCACATATTTATAATACAACGAGTGATATCGGGGCTATCTCTAATCGCATAAATTTCGGAAATTAGGAATCGTAAAATTTTTTTTGTTAGCATGTTAATTAAATTACCTTACCCAATTATCAATTGTTCCGATACCTCAAAGTTGTATTTAATAGATATAGCGAATTTATTAAATATGACAGCTTAATACACTAAAAAAGTACAACAACAGCAACCAGGCATCAGCTTTTTCATTCAGATGCAACATATATAGAGGAAGTGAGAAAGCGGGCACAAGAGGAAGATTAACACACTCCCTGGTTTGGTGGCAAACACACATTGCACAAACTTTTTTATTGTAAAATATAAACTTAAAAAATTCGCTAATTTTACTATTTTTAAAATATATACCGTCTTTCATGTGTCTGATGCAGAAAATAAAACAAAATCACGGTAAAATTATGATTTTTTTTAATTAAAGAAGAAAACCTCAAAATATATTCCACATGAATTTTAGGAGCGATTAGTTTTGGCCTCACAGCCTGAAGATGGACAGGCCTGTAATATAATAATATGAAAAATATAAGGGTAGGTTAGTAACTTACGATTAAAATTAAATAGTTGATAGTAAATATAAATCACTAAAATGGATCCATATTTTAGCGTTACAGTATTGCAGAATTAAAGATGTTGAAAAAAATGGGCGAGTAGTGAAAGCTTAACGAAAAAGAAGAAAAATGAGTATGAAATCTACGAGAGTAGAGATGAGAATGAGAAATTTGGAATGCATTTAAATTGCTCGGGATAACATTACGGCTAATAATATAAAGTGGTGGTATATTAAGTATCCAACATAAATGAAAGTCCGGATATGTGAAAAAGAACTATGCTATTCCTTTGTAAATCTTGAGAATGTAAGGATGGAGGTAAGACGAATCTTTCTAACTAAGGAGTAGAAATATCGTCATTTTCATTTAATTGTATCTCACTCACCGTTTGGGCTTTAGCTTCGAAATCTATTTTAAAAGGAAATAACAGAATGTGAATTCATTATATTTAATAGGCTAATAAACGTTTGTTTCAATAAAAAAACATAATGAGTATATAAAAAAAATAGAAATAGGTAAGATTAATATCAATTTGAAAATACAACAAAGATAAAATGAAATAAATTAATACATATAGAAATAGAACTAATAAAAGTTGTTAATAACATAACTACTGAAAGTAACACATTTTAAGTAGGTAAATTTGTATGTTTATGGTCCCTGAACATAACTATTCTGATGTTTAAAAATATCCTATTTCACTAACAAAAATGTAGAATAATGAATCTCACATCAAACGGAAACAGGCATTTTAAGATGTCTTACTAATAACTTAAAAACTAATTAAAATTTATATATTGCAACTGTGCTCAAATAAATGAATATTTTTATACCTGAATATAGCACTAGAAAAATAGTTTTTTAGATAATAATACCCTGGATAACTCAAAATACTCACAATCCACATTTTTTAAGTTGTTCTAGTATTGGTTTAGCATAGCGATATAAACTCCAATAATAAACATTCAATGGTTTTTTTGGGAGGTATTTTAGTAAACAAGAAAATATCAATAATGCAATATTCTTGTTTAGTTTGTTACAACATAATATAGTTCATTAGTTATTCAGAAGCAAACTACGATTTATTTATAGAAATAGGACTTTATTTTGGATAACTTGAATCATGTTGATATTACTCTTGCTGGTACATCCCCATAGCTGTATGCCATAAATCCAGATTGGTTTTAGGATTTGTTTATAAATCAGCAGTTTGTTGTGCACTGTCAATTTGGATTTTCTTCCTAGGAGCCAATACATTTTTTTGAATTTAAGTTCAAGTTCTTTACGCTTTTTTTTTATGTGCTCTTTCCATTTAAGTTTTACATCTAGGTTCAGCCCTAGGTATTTGGCGGAATCGTGATGCGGAATAACGTCATTGTTTATTTTTATTTGTTTTTGTTCATTTGGTCGAAGAGTAAAATCAACATGCACTGATTTAGTTTGATTTATTTTTATTTTCCATTTTTTTGTCCATCGATTAATTCTGTTGCAGGTTTTCTTGAAGTTTTTCTGAGGTATCTGTATTAGTTCCGCCAACTGCCAATATTGCAGTGTCATCTGCAAATGTTGCTATTTTAACAGATTGTTGTTGAGGGATATCGCTGGTGTATAATAAATAAAGAACCGGTCCTAGCACACTGCCTTGTGGGACACCTGCTTTAATTTCTTTCATTTCGGAGTATGCCTCGTCTTGCTTTACTCTAAACATTCTTCCCGTTAAATATGATTGTAGAATGTCGACATATTGTCTAGGGAGCATTTTTTCAAGTTTCTGTATTAAACCAGCGTACCAAACCTTGTCAAATGCTTGGGCTACGTCAAGAAATATAGCTGAGCATATATATTTTTCCTCGTAAGCTTTTTTGATGATATCGGCTATCCTGTGTATAATAGAAACTTCGATTACCTTTTAGTTCTTGGTGATCCAGTTAGTAGTCAAATATAACTTCTTGATGGTTCATACGGTGGAAAAGAAAATAATAGGATTCAGTTCTTGTATGCACATAAAATAAAATCACAATTTACTTAGGTAGGTAGGTAGGTAGGTACTATTAGTCTAAAAAACAATCTTTTCTAAAGAAACTTAAATTTCTCTGTTTCACTTGATCTTTAATTATTTTAGTAGTAGATTAGTATGGTAAGGAAGTAGTGACAGGTTAAATTAATATACTTCTATCGTCGAAATTTACTGAAATTGCATTTTTCTTCACTGAGGTCTGCAATAAAAATCTTTATTAGCATAACAAGTTATTAGTGAGGCCACTTATTGAATTCTTAATTTTGGAACCATTTATTTATTTTTTACCATATCAAGAAAAGGAATCAATAAATAATTAACCTTCGCTAAAATCATTATGGGACAGGTGAAGTCGAATTTAGCTGAGGTGTGTTCCCTCTTAATTTTACTTTTTCGATAAGAAAATAAGAAAGTTTAATTGTAAATTAAAATTGATTGCCTAATGGACAGCCACTGATAATTATGTTGTGTTTGTACTTACTTATAATATAATTTTGAAGAAATCTTTTTGACTGGTATTTCACACATAAAGCATGTTCTCAGTATATTATTAGGGATAATAATTTTTAAATATACATTTACACCCTTACAATGCTAAAACTTATTATATTTTTCGTAAAATACAAACCAAAAATTGACATATGTCAAAAAGTGTCAGAACTGGCACTGTCAAAATTAGCAACACTGATTGAATAAGCCAATTACAGGAGAGGGATTTCCCCCTCGGAGAGAGTAGAGATTGATTACAAAATATAGCGCGGGGGAGAGGGACAGACTATCTCTAGAAGTATCTGAACTAATTTATGTTCTAACAAACCACTTCTACTAATACTGACGTAGGTCGAACGAGACAGATTCTGGCATACGTCGAGCGTCGCACACTGTCCTAATAAACCATAGCCTAACTTAAGTCACCCATAGAAGACCTGACAGAGCTGAGTAAGTAAGTAATAGTAAGTAAGTAATTTATCAAATTCTTAAAACGTACAGTTTAAGTTTAATTAATTTTGAAATTTTGTTTGTTGGTCAAGCACCCAATTCCATGCCTAGGCAGCTTTGCATGTATGCATGTAAGGGTTGAGGCTTCTCCAACGATATAATGTGCCTAAACACGTAATTAATTAAAGACAATTAGGAAAAAAAAATATGTTGACCTCAAAGTAACCTAACCTAACCTGACTTAGTGAAATATTGAAATAGAATCACAATTTATAAGAAAAATAAATGTCGAGAATTAATACCAGAAATGAGTATATTTATTAAGTAATCAAATTAGTAAAAATGTGTCCAACACATGATTTTCCTATCTAGTTATTACAGGCTTTTTCCGGTTATTTTGTACAACCTATTGCAGCATCTCTATAAATGTTTAGAGGATAACCTAAATATATACATTGTCCACATACATCTACCGCGAAACATTTTTCTATAGATATTCATTGAAAATGAAAATTATGAAAAATTTAAATTTAGCACTTTTCCTACAATTTTTCCATTACGGTCCATTTTTAAAAAATCATGTATAAACAAATATTATAGAGATCGATATCGCAAACAACTTTTATTTCAACAATTTTCATAAAAATCAGAATTTTGCACATTTTGTCAAATTTTTCGAATACGGACCATTTCAGGAAATTTTTACAAAAAGCAAAAATTATAGATAATAATATTAGAAGTAACTTTTATTTGAACAATTTTTTTCTCCAAACATAAATAACAGATATATTCCATAAAATATAAAAACGGCCTCCCATAAAGTACCCCCCCAGATGTTCCGACTTTGTCCAAAATCTAATCATTGCACGTCAGGCCGAAATAAAACTTAAGTTTAAAATTTAATGTATTTTTCTTTACCCGTTTTTGAGTTTTCTTCAAATTTCGAAATTTACACATTTTCTCAAATATCTCGAATACGTTCCATTTTAGAGAAATTATCTATAAAATAAAAATTATAGAGAATTATATTAAAAACAACTTTTGTTTGAACAATTTTTATAAAAAAAAATATTTTTTTACATTTTGTCAAATTTCGCGAATACGGACCATTTTAGGAAAATTTTGTAAATAACAAAAATTATAGATAATAAAATAAGAAGTAACTTTCATTCAAAGAATTTTCTTCCCCAAACGTAAATAACAGATATATTCCATAAAATATAAAAATGACCACCTATGACTCCGTATTCGAAAAATTTGACAAAATGTGCAAAATTCTGATTTTTTTGAAAATTGTTGAAATAAAAGTTGTTTGCGATATCGATCTCTATAATATTTGTTCATACATGATTTTTTTTAAATGGACCGTAATGGAAAAATTGTAGAAAAAGTGCTAAATTTAAATTTTTCAGTATTTTCATTTTCAATGAATATCTATAGAAAAATGTTTCGTAGATGTATGTGGACAATGTATATATTTAGTATATCCTCTAAACATTTATAGAGATGCTGCAATAGGTTGTACACAATAAACGGAAAAAGCCTGTAATAACTAGATAGGAAAGTCATGTGTTGGACACATCAGATTTTTATTTTGAGGGATATGTTTTTTCTAATTTATTTATAAAAATGTCATAGGCAACTTGTGAGTCGTTAGTACCTAATATATCTACCGAGTTCTCTTAACTAATTAATTCATTTAGTAAATTTAATTTTAAAACCATATTATTTTTTTGATATGTAATTGATTTTATTGATTTATGAGATAAGTCTGATATAAAAATGAATGGACTGTAAAGATCAGTCATATCTGAAAGAAATAGGGGAAACTGTTGTACCTTGATAACAGTGTACCTTAAAACACTTCAAACTATGAAAGTAGGTGTCGCTCTCTAGTGTTCATGTTTCTCAGAGAAGTGCACTATGTATCGTACCTATCTTATCAGTGTGGTTTTATCTGTTACACGTAGCATTTACTTAGTGTTTTTTGAACTAGGCGATTTTCGTTCGAAAATTAAAAGTGAAATAGTGGCATATTACTACTAGACGGCACAAGGTAAATATTTAATTTTTCTACAGGTAAAATTACAACCATTTTTTGGTATATTCAGTAGGTTTACAATTTATTATCATGGTTCTGGAGAGAACATAAAAACAATTTATAAAATGGAGTCATCTCTTGTACCTTGAAATACCATCCATCGTGTACCTTGAAACACTATATAATTCAATAACCAAGTAATTTAGGATTAAGAATAATTTTCATTGCTAACTCAATACGTTGTTTCAGGTTTGATTATGCCAAGAAGTAAAGCAGGAGTAAAACGACCACCAGTTAACACCGAAAACCTTAAGCAAGCTATATTAGCAGTCACTCGGGATCAAGAAGAAAACATTTCTTTGAGCAAAGCTGTTAAGGTCTATAAAGTGTCAGTTGCCACACTATCACGACATCTTCGAACACACCGTAATAGTGACGGAGAAGAATTTACATACAAATATAATTTGGACGTAGAGAAAGTTTTCTCTTTAGAAGAAGAAAACAGCTTAGTAGACTATATCACTGCTGTTGCAAAAATGCATAACGGTTTAACTTAAAAAGGTGTGCAAGAACTTGCATTTAAATTTGCCATAGCAAATAGAAAGAAAATTCCCGCAAATTGGGAACAGGAAAAATTTGCAGGAGAAGAGTGGATGCGTCGTTTTATGAAATGGCATCAGGCAAAGCTACATAGATAAACTAATAAAGAAGATGGTCGGATTCTGTGTTAATCTTTGGAAACGTAGTGCTGCGAATTAGTATGGAACGGATCTTTTTTGAACTACACTGGCTGATTGATTTGTCAGTAAGAGGCATAAAAAAAGAAGAGTGTAAACGTAACCGCGGTTCATTCAAATATCCTTTATTTATTTATATTTTTGGGGTTCATTACTTTAAAAAGAAAAACTAATATTTATATTAAAATATTGTATTTAACATATATATTAGTTTTTTTTAGTTATAAAACCCCAAAAAATGTATACAAAAATGTAGACAAAAAATATTTACACTGAAATAAAATATAAGACAAATATATTTAAATTATTTATTATACAGTAATACATACATAATGTGATAATAAAGAACAATTGTAAGTGAAATGAATACTAGTTTCCCCACATTCTTGTAAAAATGGACCATACTTTGATGGGCGTCAGGTGTTTCCTATAAAAACAAAACAAAAAATGTACATATATGTTATTGAACAATTTCTCTTATTAAAATGTTAACCATTTTTATAAAACTAAGTTATTTTTAATTATTTGACGAAGATTGAGAACGACGCAGTACGTGGAGTGTTCAATCATTTGAGTGCGATAAGGACAATCCACTCTAGTTGTACAGTATAGTTTTTCTACGACCCTCTAACGAAAATTTACAATTTTTTAAAATTATTTTGGGTAACTAAGATAAAATTTCCAATTTAAAAATAATTTATGACTTACTAATTTATTTTCATAATTAATTTCAATAACTAAAAAATATACTGACAATTAGTTTGACAAAATTGTGACATTTAAAATTTAAAAAATTAATAATAGCCCAGTGAACAAATAATGAACTGTGACTGGTGGATTTCATATCCATGCAGTGTTCTTACTAGGTAGAATGGATATGACTTGAACCCAATGGCTTACTTTTTCATTTTGTAGTCTGTGAGTAGAATAGCTATATCCATGTAGGTGTGGAAAAAAACTATTTCTCTTTATTCCTCATAATGCAATAGTCCATTTGAATTGTTTTAACTTTAAATTAACAAATCTAATTGGTTTAATAAATATGATTAAAAATTGTTATTCAAAATATTAAGTATAATTTTATTTTCTGCACATAAATGTGTTGCATTATATGTATAATAAATTCAGGATTGATATTAATCGGACCTTTCATTTTTAACAGACGAAAACAGGATATCCCTTAAATGCTGTTATCAATTAATCATTAAGGTACACAGGCCCATCACCAGGGCAAGGTTTCAATTCAAATATTAGAAAAGGAATTGTTGAAATATGAAATTAGATACCTATATATCGTTAAGGCTAAGAAAACAATGATAAACAAAGTCCTTAAATACTTAATATCAAATTAAAGTTAATACTTAATAATTACATCAAATCAGCACCGTTTGTTTCTTAACCTAAAAATAACTTACCTACCTATGTAACTTACATCAGCTTACATCATAAAATAAAAATAAGTTTTATTTTATCATCATATCCCGCCTTCCGCCATCACGTTTTTCATTTTTTACAAGGTTGTCAATCCCGTCTTTTAAAAATCTCAGCAATAGTATGGACATTGTATGGATGGTATGGTGCGCATGTAGATTGATAAAAAATTAAAATAAAATGAATTTAAAATAACTATCATCTCATGAAAGTTTACGGAAACCGGCAACATCGCTTTCATACTATTGCGATGGTGGCGCTAACTAATAGTATGCTGGGAACTACGCCGTGTTGACAGTGGCGGGCATTTAATAAATTCATCTTGTTTTATATTAATTTTTCTATGCAAAGCTATTGATAAGGAAACCAGAGGCGACAAGTTTAGCTAGAGCAACTAACTTTAATATATCCAACGTTTACAAGTTTTTTTCAACATAGAAGACGTTCACAAGCGATTTAAAATTATCCCCCCTGAAATAATATGGAGTATGGACGAAACAGGTTGCACCACTGTTCAGGCACCACCAAGAATCGTGGCACCCAGAGGTATAAAGCAAATAGGGAGCACGACATCAGCTGAACGAGGCCAACTAATCACTATAATATGTGCAATAAGTGGTACTGGAAATCACATACCAACTTTTTTATTTTTCCAAGGGTAAATTTTAAGGAATATATGTTAAGCGGAGCACCACCTGGTAGCATCGGTTCGGCAAACCCTTCGGGTTGGTCAAATGATGAAAAATTTTTAAAATTTATGGAAGATTTCACTAAACATGTAAAGCCCTCTAAAGATGAACCAGTGCTTCTAATCATGGACAATCATAAAACACACTCTTTATATGATGCGATCGATATGGCTTCAAAAAATGGTATCAAATTAGTTACTTTCCCTCCCCATACCAGCCATCGTTTACAGCCACTAGATGTTAGCGTTTTTGGTCCCTTTAAAAACTTTCTACTATCAATGTTTGGATGCATGACATATTAACAATAACGGAAAGACATTCTCAATTTATAACGTATAAATAGTAGGATCTGCTATTCCTCGAGATTTTTCAACAACTAACATTTGTAGCGAATTTAAAAATACTGGGATCTATCTTCTAAATATAGGAATTTTTGATGAAGATCTGTTCTTACCTTCTTCGGTAACGGATAGACCAATGCTGGATACTGAAAATACAGCTGTTGCAGGATCTTCATCAGAATTACATAATGTTGTAACAGCTGCCGAAGACATAGCGATCGCGAGGCCTTAATCAAGACCAGATGCATTTAAATCCCCCGAGCAGTCAGACCTTGTGACGTTTATATCTCCACAAGAAGTTAGGCCGTTTCCAAAAGCAACAACCCAACGGAAAAGAAAAATTAGCATGTGGAACCACTAAAATATTAACCGATACCCCAGAAAGAGAGGAACTTCTAATAAAAAAGCATGTAAAAGAAGAAAAGGAAAAAAAGAAAAATAAAAAGTTGTTTGAACAGAAAAGGAAGCAGGTAACTAAAAAGTTGTTTAAGAGACGCTCGAACAGCAATAGCAGTGACGAGGCAGTTATCTGTGAGGAGGAAAGTGATGTTGAAGGAAAAACGCTTAATGATATTTTATCAGCCTCTTTAGATAATGAAGGCGATAGTGACATGGATCTAGAACCGCTAACATCAGACGACGTGGCAGTTGGAGATTTTGTGCTCGTCTCTTTTAAAGGAAAAACTGAAGTTGTTCATTATGTGGGTTGTATACAAGAATGCCTTTCTACAACTGAATTTTCCGTGAGTTTCTTACGAAAAAGATCGCCTCAGACATTTCATTATCCATCTGTACCAGATGTAGCATCTATTGACATTGGAGACATAGTGGTAAAGTTATTTTGCATAAATACAATTGGCACTGCAAGAACAAAAAATGTCAAGACTTTTAATTTTCCATTTTATAAGTTCAACACCAAATAATATTATGCGAATGTTATATTTTTTAATTAAAATTTAATGAAATATTTGAGTTTTTTGACTATTATTAAATTTTTTCACAATGTTTCGAGGTACATGAACGTTCGTGTACCTTGAAACAAATTTAAATTTTTTAATAAAAAATGTATAGACTTTAATTTAAAAGCAAAGTGTATAAATGTAAAGCAAGACTTAAAAAAATATGCTATCTACACTCTGGAATTAAAACTAAGTTGCAAATCTTAAAATTTGAATTTTTAAAAATGGAAACCTAAAATGTGTTCCGAGGTACAACAGCTTTCCCTACGTTTGGTTCAATGTCAATTTTTGGTAATTTCTATAGTTGATCTTACAAAAAGGTGGTCAAGAGTAGTTGAAATGTTGACTGTTACTCTTGTAGGCTTATTGATGTATGACATAAAACCGTTTGAGCTCAATATATTTAGATAATTAGCAGTATCATTAGAATTGGTATCTTTTAAGTCAATATTTATGTAGCCAACATAGATTTCAATACACTCTTTTTGCGAAGTATCGAAGTAGGCCTGTAAGTCGACAATATATTCTTTTTTCTGTAGAAGGAGGACGGTAGGATGCGGCTATACCTATTTTTTTGTTATGTAATATTTTTTTTGGAGAAAAACTCTATTCGAAGAAATTTATTTATGTTTATTTCTTTATATTGCATGTTTTTCAAAATGTAATTTTTTGTGTATAATATAACGCCATCCCACTTGTTAGTAAAAGACTCACTCTAATGTAATTGAAGGGGTAAGTGGATGAAGGGGTTATGTAAAATTTTTAATCCTTTTTTTTGTTGATAAAGAATTAGATAAGTTCATATGTGTCTTGCTTTGGTCTGAACTTGTGCGTCTAATTAGTTTATAATCACTCTTACTAACTCACAAAAACGCGTTTTAAAGACATTTTTCACTAAAAATGCCAATGAATCTAATTAAATAGTTGCTCAAAAACTTTTTTTTTATCATAACCTCTTCATCCACTTACCCCTTCAATTATACTTAGGTATTAAAAAATCTTTAATATTTTTAATTTTCAAAGTTTTAGATTCTATTATTATATTTAAGAACTCTTTTGCTATATCTATATAGGCCAGCATTTCATCAAAATGTTTTTGTAAGCTACGAATATTAAAATATACAATACCTATATCATTCTTGTCTCCATCCCTTTCCCTTATGTAATCATGAAAATTATTTTGTATTTTGGTATCAACCTCAACGTTTTCATCAATTGCATCTAACAGTTCGAGCATTTGGTCAGATAAAGATCAAAAATTTAATGCATCTTAAAAAAATATTATTAATACTTAAGTTCTACTTTTATTTAATCTTTACTTTATATTAATTAAATAATACCTAAAAAAATAACAAATACCTTAATAAAAAAAATTAAAATACAGATATGCATGTAAACACAATGAAAAGACAAAGAATTATTCGAATATTTTAACATAATCAGTTTGCTTTTAATTATTCTGACTATATTTTCTTTATTTACATAAATTTTACCATTAGCAGTCCATGTGTTTTTTAATCCCACTTTTTCAATTGCATCATTAAGTAGTTTAAATCAAATATTAGTCAGGTCTTCTCGTATTATAACTCCCGTTCCCTTAAGCAGATTTTTTTCTTTGATTTCAGCACTGGTTAGTTTTAGGAAGATGCCTCTCGTTTTCTCCACATTTTTTTTGCCGATTCTGTAGGTTATGTCTTCATTTTTAAGATCTAAAGCCATTTCAGATTTAAAAAGATTTTTTAGTTCGTTTCTAGTTTCCTCATCACCTTCTTCTAAATAAGTAGTCAAAATAAAGTCTCCTTAACCTGGGGTACCAGGCCACGAAGGACATCAGTGCAATAAAAAGGATAAAATAGAATGGAAATATTTAACAATTAATTACAGTTGTTTGCAAAATGTTAGATATAGCTTATAAATAGAAAACAAAAAATAGATACAAACGTTAATGTACGTAATGGTAAAATATATCTGTATCATAAAATGAGTAAGATGATAAAAATGTTTTTAATTTTATCCTAAAACTATCTGAGACCCATACAGTTTGGTGATCGAATAGGCCGACGAAATAGCTTAAGAAGGCTTAGAAATAGCTATGATAGGCCTCGAACACGTCTTTGGAGTTGCTAAAACATTTTGCAAGGCATTCGTCAAACAATGAATAAGGAGTTTTATGAATGGTGAACAAACTATTCTGGATTAATACAAGCCAAATAGTTCATTAAGAAACATTTAGGCCACGTTCACGAAAGACGGCGAATCATAAGGATAACAGTAGATCCTCTTACCAAAGACTGTCGCCTAAGAAAGCACATGAGTATCATCGATCTGGCAGATAAATTACCATTGTTCAGGTTCTATAAATAGAATAGAAAACATAAATTCACATCATGTGCCATTCGTAAACGCCTGGCTAGATTCTAACACTAGGTGAAGTAAAGCCAGAAGCATTTAACTACATGTGGGAGCCAAGTTAGATGATATACTCTAAATAGATTTAATAAGATCGCGGTAGGACAAATAATATATCACTCTCTTTAAATCTAATCTAGTTTAGTCTTTCTATTATTCCCCTTTTTCGTCTTCTACATCTAGTTGCTTCCTTCCTTCTTCTCGTCTTTTTGATGCTACACTCTTGCTAATTGACTAATCTAATCACCTTCTCCTTGGCTTTTTGTACTCGTATTGATACCCCTCTGCCTCATCATCTTCTTTTTATAATATACCTTTTCTGATATTCTAATCTTTCGCCTCTTTTTGACTCATTTAAATTAGTTCATTACATTTTATAATCTTTATTTCATTTAACTTCAAACCTTCTTTCATCCTTCTAACAATTATATTCCTTTCTGATAACCTTTCTTCCAACCTTGTAACGGTTGTAACCGTTTTCGTTATTTAGTCCCAGACATTGTAACGGTTGTAACCGTTTTCGTTATTTTGAAACCACCATCTCTACAAAAACGTCATTTGTCGTTTAATGCTTGTGTCAAAACTCGGGTTGTCATTTCGATTTACCTCTGTCATCGAGCAAGTTGATTATTGAATTTTAATTATCTTTTATCGTGTACATCCGATGTACTAATTATCTGAAATATTTTTAATGACCGTCTGATTTTATAAAGCCTGGCTGTATATAGATGGTCCTATAGAAGTTGTATATAGATGGTTTCAGTAGAAGTTCAATAGAAACTATATAGATGGTTCAATAGAAACTATATAGATGGTTCGATAGAAACTATATAGATGGTTCAATATAAGCTGTATCTAGATGAATTTTAGAAGAACGTTTAGAATACATCAAGAAGTTTAGTTCAACCCCCGATAGAAGTTAACGAGATTTCACTTTACCTTTGAAAATGTAACAAAAAGGCCTCTACAGTCACTCCTTAATGTTACCTCTGATACCACAGATAAGTTATTAATAAATCATTTAAATTTGAATAATTAAGTCTCTGTGAATTAGAATTTGTCGCTACCTTATTTAATTATAATATCATAAAGGTTAGTGATTTTCTATATTTTCTCATTAATCGCTTGTCAAGTTTAGAAAGTTTAAATATAGTGGCGTCCAACATTCTTTTTCAAAGTGATACGAGTTGTTTAATAACCTGACCCACTCCCCAAAATCATAGAGCTTAAAACACTATAAAAATAGATAAAATAATAAGATCATATTACAGAATGGCGCCCCAACTACTGGGTTAAATAACTCGTTACTTTGAAATAGATAACTTATCGTTCTAATTCACATAGGTGTTTCACAGAGATTAATGATACTAACTGCATGTCTTCTATATTTCTGCTAAAACTTTCTTATTATTTTTACCTTTTCTATAAATCTGCATATCGTATCGTCAAGTTTTATATATTATCTGCATTTTGTACTAGGTTCAGTGTTTATTTATACATATTTTTACATATTTACACATATTTATTTACACATATTTATTATTTTGCTAGTGATATATCTATATATTCATTATACACTGATAAAAGTGTATAGTTTTTAAATTTTTACCTAAAGTTGATTTTTGTGCCTATAGAGTAAAAAATTTTTTTTGGTTAGTGATAAAACTTTGTGCCTTTAATTAATTAAATATATTGCTTTTTACATTTGTCTGAAGCTGATGATAATGAAGTCATATTTAACGTTAATAACGATACCTCTGACAGTGAATAATATATTCTGCAATTGTCTTAATGTCTATACCGTTCCTTTTAATAAGTTAAAATATTACTAAATTTTTCATATATACTGTCAGGCCAGAATATATCAAGCTTTTTATTCTGCTATTACCTACTCGACCAAGTAATACAGTCTGTAGTCAATTGTTTCCTTCACACCAATGGAATATATAATGTCAGGCCAGAATATTATATCTAGCATTTTGTTCTGCTATTACCTACACGATCAAGTAGCACAGTCTGTAGTCAATTGTTTCCTTTAACACCATCGGAATATTTATTAGTCAGACCAGACATAACCTTCTAACTTTTAACTGCCTGCTACTGCTTATTTTTTTAAAGCAATACTGTCTGTAAAAGCTACCTTAATTTTTGGTAATATGTATTCAGTTACTAATAGTATTTTCTACCTAATTTCCTAGCTAACATAATTTTCTCTTTTCATTTCTCTTTATTTGTTAGTATAGTTTTGGATAAGTATTTGAAACTATCTAGTTTGCAATTACCAATTTAGGAGAGTGTCCGAATTATATTAATAAATTTTGTTTTTTATTTTCTTTTCATTAGCTTGCTTAACACCCTGTCTATCAGTTATTGATATAATTCTGTACAAGTTTTTAAAACTGAGACGTCAGTTTGCATTTACCATATTAGGAGGGTGTATAGAAATATATTTATAATTTTTTTTTGCTATTTGAATCTTAGTGCAGTGATTTATTCAATGTCTTTATCTACTTTTTATTAAATTTAGGAAATTAAATTCTACATATTCTTTAGATTTTAAATTTCTTCCCTTTATAATTAATTCTTTATTATGAATATTTAACTGAAACATTTATTAGGAATTTTTTTTCTCTTGATAGGTAGTAACTCTATATTGTTATTAAACTTGAGTAATATTTTAATTTGTTTACCTTTTCCTTAAATTCAATCTTAAAATACATAAGTTGACTTTGAACTATATTATCTAGCATTTTGTTTTTTTTTACATGGTTAAGTACCTCACTATTGCATAACTATTTGATTCCGAACTAAGTTTAAATTATATTTTAATACAAGTAGTAAAAGTTTGTATATCTTTATTCTTTTTTCAATTATAATTTGAGAATTTATGCTTTTAGCAATATCTTTTGATACCTCTGTTTTCACTTTATATTGAAAATAATTTAGTTGAGTATTGCAAAATTTCATATTTGCGTTAACTTTAGGTTAACAGAGAACTTGCATTACTATATTTTTACCTCATTTTATCACTTTGTATATACCTTTGCTGATTTTCACTGAGAAAAGTGACAGCATTACGAAGATGTTTCGTATACCTTGCCTGATGTACTCACTGATGTGTGTACATTATTTATCTTGATTTTCATAATTTATCTCCTATAATATCATTATATATCTTTATTCACTAGTTGAGTGAATGTTTTATTTATCGTTTAATAATATTATGTTTACCTTTAGTACATAATGTACTATGATTTTTGAATAACAAGATATTTACCTTTGATTTGAAATGGTTCACCATCACTTAGTTATCATATATGCAAATATAGTTCAATGAACATTCTTTCTAGTTACCTTACGTAACCTTACCTACCTTTATTTACCTTCATTTACTTTTATTTTATCTATCCCTGATTGTGGCTTTTGTATGGTATAATAGTGCAGATTTAAATTTAAAATCAATTGTTTGTGATTTTTGTATGGTACAAGAGTACAGATTTAAATTTAAAATCAATTTTTTGTGATTTTGTATGGCACAAAAGTGCAGATTTAAATTTAAGATCAATTTTTTATGATTTTTGTATGGATATGAGTCCAAATTTAAATTTAGAATCCATTTTTCATTTTAATTAAAATTTTCTTAAACAAGCACTTAAAAGCTAAAGTAGTAAATCTTCTTAGATTAAGTTGTAAATCTTTAGTCTTTAAGGGATACACTCAAAATTTCAATTGTCTTCATAATTTTTTATTTTTTTAATAATAGGTCTTAGTTTGTAAGTTCATCAACCCCTTCCTATTTTGGGAGCATCACTAAATAATCAAAGATGTGTCTCAAGTCTCTTTTTTCTATGTGTTTCATGAATTAATTTTTTTTAAAGCACTCAAAAACTAAAGTAGTAAATCTTCCTGGTTTAAGTTGTTAATCTTTAGTCTTTAAGGGCTACAGTCAAAAATTCAAATTGTTTTAAAAAAAAAATTTTTTTTTTATTATTAAGTCTTAGTTGTAAGTTTATCAACCACTTCCTTTTTTTTGGAAGCTTTACTAAATATCAAAATATATTTCTAAAGTCCCTTTATTTGTGTATAAAAATGTTCAGTTTGTTTTCTCTTTTTTGTTATACATGAATACTTAGTAATCTGAGTATTTACTATTTTCTACCTCACCTTTATCTTATATATATTATGTATGGTTTATACCAGTACAATTTTTTCAGTTTAATGATTTAACTTTAATTTGAACTTTATCTTACCGATGCATGATTGCAATTTTTATGTGGTTTAAGTTCGTATAAGATCAAACATGCATATATTATATAATGCTTATTTACTAATTTTTTTCTCTATATACTAATCTAATAGAAAATATATATTTTCTTATTTCTTATTTATTAACATATTTTTTACAGCGATATCTTGTGTTATTCATTGTATGATGATGTATAATAATTTTTTTTTGCAATTTTTAATTTTCTTCTACGGTAATTGGTTTAGCAGTGGTATTGGGAGTGGAATGATTTTTGAAGGACCTTTTCCTGCAGTGACCTTTGATTACTGTGGATATCGGCGGGCAACACTCTTGAAAAGTAATCCATTGATCGTTTCACCTCTTGTATCATTCTAGCTAGTTGCAATAAAAGGAGAGAATATAGAAGTAGTAAAGAAAAAAAAATTCAAATTAAAATTAAATTTTTTTTTACCCGGAGGTAGTGGGGTGCAACGGTTCTAACCGTTTTCGTTATTTAGTCCCAGACATTGTAACGGTTGTAACCGTTTTCGTTATTTTGAAACCACCATCTCTACACAAACGTCATTTGTCGTTTATGCCTTTTGTCAAAACTCGGGTTGTCATTTCGATTTACCTCTGTCATCGAGCAAGTTGATTATTGAATTTTAATTATCTTTCATCGTGTACATCCGAAGTACTAATTATCATAAATATTTTTAATAACCGTCTGATTTTATGAAACGTGGCTGTATATAGATGGTCCTATAGAAGTTGTATATAGATGGTTTCAGTAGAAGTTCTATAGAAACTGTATAGATGGTTCAATAGAAACTATATGGATGGTTCAATAGAAACTATATAGATGGTTTGATAGAAACTATATAGATGGTTCAATATAAGCTGTATCTAGATGAATTTTAGAATAACGTACAAGCTGCCTGTTTAGAATACATCAAGAAGTTTAGTTCAACCCCCAAAAGAAGTTAACGAGATTTCACTTTACCTTTGAAAATGTAACAAGAAGGCCTCTACAGTCACTCATTAATGTTACCTCTGATACCACAGATAAGTTATTAATAAATCATTTAAATTTAAATAATTAAGTCTCTGTGAATTAGAATTTGTCGCTACCTTATTTAATTATAATATCATAAAAGTTAGTGATTTTCTATATTTTCATCATTAATCGCTTGTTAAGTTTAGAAAGTTTAAATATAGTGGCGTCCAACATTCTTTTTCAAAGTGATACGAGTTGATTAATAACCTGACCCACTCCCCAAAATCATAGAGCTTAAAACACTATAAAAATACATAAAATAATAAGATCATATTGCAACCTTCAGGAATTTAACCACCCAAAAAATTTCTATGAAGAAGTTATACTTTTTCTTTCCTGAAATATCAATATAAAATATGTATAATACGTCATTCTCACATACTCCTAAGTAGATTAATCTTGGGATGATATTTCACATTACTGTAAACATTATACTTTAGTATACTACATTTTTAAGTATGGGCCATCCAAACGTCACCTTTGTTATGTGTAGCAATTTTTATTATGCTTTGGTGTTATTTTTTATTGCGACTATGTCGATACCCTCACAAAAATATATATTTTATTAAAAACGAAAATAATTCCAAATTCAAATGTAACTAAAGAGTGAAATAAAAAAAACAGGAAAACACACAAAATAATACGATAGGCCGTTTCCCTCATTTGGCTAAAATTTGTATTAGTTTTGGCTGTTTCTAAATCTTGCTGGGAGACTAAAAATATCCAAATAATCCAGACCATCTGTGCGGATTCGAATCCCACATTTAAACATCGGCCAAAAGGCTGTGGTCTGTATTTCACTTGTACTTTCCTGCACTTATCAACAAAATTTGGGTGACGATTACAACTTAAAGAAAAACTTGCCTTACGAGCAGTGCCGGCATAACGAACATTTCATTTGGAATAAGAATAATAATTATTTTCATATATATTAATCAGAAAATATGTATGTGCACCTAAGAAACGAGGATGGTCTATTTCTTTATTTAACAACTTTATACACACTGAGAGACCCATTTTTTTAAATTCGAACCGAGCCTTGACCCTCTGGTATATTTTTTATTTACTCAAGGGAAAACTGTCAAAACAAACATAAACAACTCCCCAACTGAAAGTAATTCAATCATTACGTTTTCATTCACTGAAAAATAACTGAGAATTTTTTATTAAATGAACAAAAACGTTAATTAGAAGTCCAATTAATTCCCTTACGGAAGTAAAAAAAGGTAAAATAATTGCCACATTGAAAAAATTTAATCAAACGTCAAGTAGTCAAGCGTTTATTTTTCTTTCTAATTAATTGTCGTGACAAATGGAATTTTATTGGTACGTAAATTAAGTTGGACAATATTTGCATGCAAGGAAAAAATTAGTGGTCGTATTAGTGACACGATGGGTGGCATTATTTACCTTGAAAAACGACATTTGTATTTTTAAATAACAGAAATCTCTGACGCTCGTGACAACATCATGGAGAAAAACTAAATATTTCAAACGAGACTTTGAATAGTACAGATAGATACGATAAAAGTATACCATTGGGCCAATGTTGATTTCTGTTTCTTTTAAATATTCGCTACCCACGTAAGGGTACCTTTGTGTTTACAAGGATAGCATTTTAAAAGAAAAACTGTAAACATTCATATCAGGAAAGTCAATATATTGTAACGCAGCACCCTGCAGCAATTATAGAAAACGTCCAGATAGAAAAAGGAGTGGAATGTTACTCATTGCCCTACAGTGTGATGCTGTCGTCATATGTAAAAGTACAAATAAAAGAAGATAGAATAGTCCAGAAATGTCTGGAAATGTCATTACCCGTCAAGAATATTCTAGACGATAGTTCGAGAAGGTTCGAAAAGAGTCAAGCAAGCTATATAAGGATGATCCTGACGTCATTTTCCAGTTTTATGATAGACGTTATGCGTTAATGTTATCAGTCATATCGTTATTGTAAAAGTTGAGTTGAAATAAATTGAGATACCAAAAACCTGCGTAACATTGGTGACAGCGGTGGGATACAAAGTAAAAGTTCATGGTAAATACTAGATCCACTGAGTACGAAGCAGGCATGGATACTTCAGGCCCACCAGCATGGTTTTTGAAGATGTAAGAGGAAAAGGAAAGGCGTAGGAAGGAAGAAGAGGAGAAAAACGAAAATCGTAAAAAGAAAGAAGAGGAGGAAAAGGAAAGGCGTAGGAAGGAAGAAGAGGAGGAAAAGGAAAGGCGTAGGAAGAAAGAATAGGACGAAAAGGAAAGGCGTAAAAAGGAAGAAGAGGAGGAAAAGGAAAGGCGTAGGAAGGAAGAAGAGCAGGAAAAGGAAAGGCATAGGAAGGAAGAAAAGGAGAAAAAGGAAAGGCGCAGGAAGGACGAAAAAGAGGAGAAGGAGGAGAGGTACAGAAAAGAAGCGATTGAAATTATGAACGGTTTGCTACAAATCCAGTAAACTTTCAAGCAAGAGATTGGTCAGTTTACGATAGAGCAGATATTTTGGCCCAACAACAAGAGTTTTTAAAAACTAATGTAGAACAACAGCAAGAAAAGTTAAAAACTAATTTGGAGCAACAAGTGCATCTAAAAACTCAGAACAGCAGCAACAGAATTTAAAAACCAATTAAGAACAACAACAACAACAACAACAACAACAACAACAACAACAACAACAACAACAACAACAATAACAACAACAACAACAATAACAACAACAACAACAACAACAACAACAACAAGAGAATTTAAAACAGCAGAAAAAGGCAAGAGTAGAGTTAGAAAGGCAAATTAGAGCTGAAATGATTAAGTTAAAAAAAAAAGAATTCGTAACCAAGCTTTGGTAAGCAACATTAAAGCTGAAAACACTACCTCATCTTTATCCATAACCGAACAAAACCACATTCGAATCTCAGTTTTACAAAACTATACTAGCAAGACTTTTAAGCCATCCACGTTTAACGGTCAGACAACATGGGAAACATATCGACTCCAACTTGAAGCTGCTGCTAGATGCAATGGCTGGACCGAGAAAGAGATGGCGATTTCATTGATAGTGTCACTGTGAGGTGAGGCAGCAACCGTTTTACAGTTACTTCCGCAAAAAGAACCCAGTTATTCATCTTTCGTCCAAGCTTTGGAGACAAGATATGGCCAGCTGCATTTAAAACAGATATTCCAAAGCCAGTTAAAATTCGTAGTCAGAAACACAATGAAAGTCTACAAGAATCTGAAGCCGATATTAAAAGATTGCTGCATCTGGCCTATCCACAGGCACCTAAAGATTTCTTAGAACAAATCGGCATGCAAGCATTCATTGATGGACTACAGGATGTGGAAATGCAGCAGGCTCTTCGAGTACAACACCACAAGACGTTGAGTGAGACACTAATTGCAGCCCAGGAATACCAAGCAGCAAAAAGTATATCTAGATCTTCTCGCGCAAAATTGAGGGAAATTAGATTCCAGGAAAATAAAGAGGCTACTTCTAATACTATCCCTCAACCTACTCTCACACAAATCTTAAATATCTGCAAAGTATGCAACGAAATAGTCAAAATGAAAGCAAAAGATGCTTCAATTGTGGAAGAATCGGACACCTTCAAGGAACCTGTCGAAGCAGGGCTCGTTCTATGAATCGATAATCGGGGACTGATGCCAGAAATTCACCAAGATCAACCTCCCAAAGCCCGTCACGAAGTCAATCAAGAAATAATTACAGCACAAATGCCTCCCGGAGAAGTCGGTTACCCACACCTAGCCGGATTCCTAGCAATAATCAGGGAAACGAATAATGGTCGACACTACGGGGCAGGCGTCGGCTGTAACAGAAGGTCCCAAAATTCGCACTTACACTTTAAATAAAAAATATCGATAATAAGAAAGGCACCTTCGTTCTTGATACTGGTGCAACCAAGTCTTTCATTCGAACAGGGATCCTGTATCGGAAACCACGACCAACTCGAAGAAGTTTAGTTCTGGAAACAGCTACAGGGCACACTACTTATGTTCTAGGCGAGATATTAGCAACCGTACACATTGGTAATATCCTGATAGAACACATTTTTCTGGTGACCGATATTAAGCAACAGTGTGTCCTTGGTGAGGACATTATGCAAAATAAGTTTATCGCTGACCTTTAAAACAAGATCTTGGTAATTGGAAACGAGAAAATTGTTCTAAATTCAGAAGAAAATACTCAACCGATAAAAGTCCTATTGAAAGAAGACATTGAAGTACCCCAAAATTCTGAAGTTGTCGTCTCAGCGAGACTTAGCGAGAAATCACACGGCTTATATGTGGGCATTGTGGAAAGTGAAAAATCTGTAAGTAACGGAATTCTGGTAGCTAGATGCCTCGTTAACGTTGATCAACTAATTCCAGTAAGGGTTGCCAATTTATTGAAGAGACGATTTAAACTAAAGAAATGACAAGCAATAGGGTTCTGTACACCAGTGAAAAACATAATCAAGTGCGAAGACCGTTCCACGGGAAAAGCCACCACAAGTTAACTCAGTTGACGCCAGCTTTGTAAAAAGTCAAAGAATTTATCAGTACCAACTGTGACATTTTCGAGACAGGAAAATCTACGGGGCGTACCAGTCTTGTTCAGCATATAATTTATACACGCGATGCAAGGTCAATACGACAAGCACCTAGAAGACTCCCATTTGCTAAACAAAAAGAAGTAGCAAATATGACACAGGACATGATGGATGCAAATATTATTGAAAAAGCTTCTGTTCCTTGGTGCTCACCTGTGGTCCTGGTTACTAAGAAAGACGGATCTACTCGTTTCTCTGTAGACTATAGAAGATTAAATCAGATAACGCATAAAGGCAGCTATCCAATCTCCAGAATAGACGACACACTAAACACTCTATCAGGTGCAAAATAGTTTTCCACGCTAGACTTGAAGAGCTGATACTGGCAAGTGGAAGCGACAGCGGACAGCGGATTGTACAGATTCCAGGTTTTCCCGTTTGGTCTGTATAAGGCCCCAGCTATCTTTGAACGTCTAATCAAAATGGTTCTGAAACTTTTGATGAACATCTACTAAATTTAAGTGAAGTATTTGACAGATTAAGAAATGCCAATATAAGGCTTAATCACAATAAATGTTCACTATTCCAGTCGGAAGCCTATTATTTGGGACACATTGTTTCCACAGGAGGAATCAAAACTGACCCGGAGAAAATTGCAGTTATCAAGGATTGGCCGAAACCAAGAGACAAAAGGGAAATTAGAAGTTTTCTTGGACTTTGCTTATTTTACCGAAAATTAATCTTGGTAGATATAGAGTAAGGTCCTGTAACTTTTGACGACCATTGTTTTATATTATTCATTATTGAAAATAGGAAAAAGTGGTGGACCCAAACTAGGTCTATGGGGTACAACAGCAGACTAGCGAAAGATGAACAGCTAATATTATTCTAAAAAATCTTACAACGTAACTTTGCAACATCATAACGTTTCTATAAAATTATTATTAATTGTTATAATTGGACGGCGTTAAGCAGAAAGCTACCAACCCTCAATAGTGACATACTGAGATAATCAGCTCTAAAGTTTTTGTTCGTTTAAGAAAGCTATAGGATATGGGCTAGCAGTTTATAGTTTTATAGGGTATATAATTAACTGAGGTTTGGTAGGTTCTTACAGAATGCAGAACGTGTATTTTATTACCCAAATCCGCACTTAACCTAATATCTGATATATTGTGGGTGTGGGTTGGTAGTTTTCTGCATAACGTCGTCCAATTTTGTTATTTTTATTATACAAATTTACATTATTTGATATAAATTTTAAAATTAATACTAACAGTTGCATTCTTATAAATTAATGAATTAATAATACAGGATTTTATATATTAGCATATTCTAAAAATCCATTATAATTCTTATTGAATTACTTTAAAAAAATCTGACAATATGAGAATAATTTTCCCATCGCATGATTATTTAAGAAATGTTAAACAAAGTTAGGATATCTTTAAAATTTTTCAATCTATTGCTTTTGTTTTTCACCAGAAAGTAAAAAAAAATCAGCTATAATTGTCTTCAAAAAATGTAAGTACCGTAGTAGGTACGATCTATTATAGACAATTTTTTGAATCATTACTACAGAATTTATGAACTAGTTAGTGGATATTTTGTTTTCGAAATATTAAATGTGCTTTTGGGAAAACTAATATAGGAATTTTAATAATGGTATTATACAAACCTAAAATGTAAATAATGTTTTCATAGGGTAACCAGAAAGGACGTTGCCACTGCACAAGAAAGAAGAAACAGAAGAAAAAAGAGGAGATCAACACCGTACTACCTTTGCCAAATTCACCATGAGCATCAACCCCCAGGAAAATCCATATCCAGGACCGTACCAAGGCATTCCAGGGTCCTATGACGTATTACAGGACTCCAGAGAGGGATCGCTTTTCAACCCAGGGCTACAAAGAGACTGCTACATCCAAGGGACCAGATAGGATCTATATGGAATGGACTAAGGTTCAATGAAAGAGACCATTCCCAAATACATCCAGGGCAAAGATGTTACAGGGTTCACCAAAAGTTGAGGGGTCAAAAGAATTGTTCAGAAGAGAATCTATCCAGAACGGCTAAGGTTCAAAGAAAGAGCCATTGACAGATGCATCCGCTGAAGAAAAGCTGACAGGGACATGAGAAAGTAATGGGCCAAATCGAACAACCAGAAGGATCTACCATTGAATAGCTAAGGTTCAATGAAAGAGCTATTCCCAGATAAATCCGGTTAGAGAAAGTGGGCCCACAGAATAATTCATGTCATGACGACCCAGACAACGAAGCCAGAATCGCCAACCAGTACTTGCCAGCCAGTCCGTAGCAGCAGTCTCACAGTAGCAAATCCAGAGAGGCCGTTCAGAGCAGAGAGTCAACCAGAGGACCCAAGGCCGCAGTCTATTAGTAAATGGATAGACTATTACAACAGGACCGTGAAGCAGCCGAGGACCAAACGACTTCATGTGTAACCAATCTATGGGAGGTCAAGGAACAGGGGATGATGCGAGGTGACCACCAGAGTGCAAAGGGTAGTTACGGTTAGAGAAGAAGAAGAAAACGTAACTTGTGCAGTGAAGCTAGCGTAAGGTTACCATATATACTGTAGATAATTTTTAAAATTTTTGTAAATTATTTACATTAAGGGTTTGAAAAAGAATTGAACAAGTATAGTTCAATTTTTTTTCTGTCGGGGGAATAATGTAATAATTGGCATTATTATTTTTAAAATATAAAAAATTTAACAAAAATCCCAAAAATATCTAATATTTTTAATATCTATTAAATTAACTCAACATATTTATTAAAACCAAACAATTAGAAATAGTTCATTGTACTAGAAAATTAAAGGACAAATCGTGCGAATAATCATTAAAAATAAATAAGTAGAGTTTCTTTTTAAAATAATCACGTTAAGGTTGATATAAATAGAGAGTCAATCGTTGACACAAAAAAGACTCAAGGGGCGGCCATTGGGCCAAACCTATGCCCCAAAACGTAATTATTAGTATTTATTATATATAGTAAAGTGTGTGTGTAGTGTTTTAGTTTCAAAGGTAATATCTATTTTATTTTAACATGTTTAAATCTCTTGTTTGGGTTATGTATTTTAAAACAGTTTATTAGTCTTCTTCAAATGCCAATTCTTTCATTTTCGTCCCAAGTTTACTTATTAAATGTTTTTATCAGTTTTAAGGGTTTTATCATATAAAGAGTTTTTTTTTATGTAAAAGCTTTCATTATATTAAAGTTTTATCATATATTATATTATAATAACATGGTTTATCATAATAAAGATTTATAATTATGGGTAGTAATTTTTGCTTGTCGTATTTCAAAAATTGATATTGTTTTGATTTATTGAAATATGTTATTCATTTTTACTTATATTTAAATATACATGTTATTGTTTATTAATCTATTTTATTCTCACCTCTTTCCAAAAAACCAGTAAGAAATATTCCGAGCATGTTAAGCCTCGGCGTTCCTACCCTTAAGGACTTGAGAGTCTTAAGTCAGTTGCCAAAACCGCTCGACATATGCTATTAAGGGATGTTTTTTTTGTATTTTTATTATTTTCTTTTATTATTTTATTTTGCCACTGGCGAATGGATGTTCCTTTAGGACTCCAGGACCCTAGGGCTGGTGACAGGCGCTGCCTTTATCCCTTAATAGTATATTAACAGCAGTAGCTAAAGACCTATCAGTAGTTACAAATGGTCTTTAGGCTAACTGGTTGTTACATTTAAATAGTGTTTTCTGTACCGTCCGAGAAATCTTCAACATTTCTATATGCATTCACGACCGATTTTGAGTACCTATGTATATAATGTACCTAGTGACGATACAAAAAGTTGCGTGCTAGAAAAAAATTAAGAAGTGGACGTATTAATGACCTGATGGGCGTGAGAATGACGATTAATTTGTATGCAATCACAACGAAAAGTAATCCTTCATGTTCTTCGACGGTTTTATTTGACTTCAACCAAAGGGTTCTTTGATTTATTACTGCAAATTGTTAAAATAAAGGAATATTGAATAGAAATGAGATATTGATTTAGATAGTAGTAATTCAGGTTAATAAATTCCAAAAATTAGTATGAAGTAATGATTTATTCTGCTTAATAGATATTAGTGTATACATTTTATTTAATTGTCAGCAATAAATTACGTCATTCTTGTACAATTATTTTAAATAATAGGTATTTAACTAGAATGTTAGACCAATTGTGATTTATGTTTAATATAAACGTGAAAATGACTTATAGTTGCCTTATATCTTAGTAATATACAGTGTGGTCCAGAATTTAGATAGGGAAAGTATTAAGTGTGGCACATTTTTGAAAAGATAATTTTATAAGAAATTCAGTAATGCCAATATTGTTGCGTCAAATTCCGACATAAGCGCCCTCTTGAAGGTACAAAATATTGCACCTAAGAGCAGAAATGCTTTGACACGTCGATTTTTGTTTGAAGCAGGACACTATTTTTATCCTTTCAGCATTGAGTATAGAATAAACAACCCCTAAAATTTAAATAAATAAAGTACCAAGAGTAGCATATTTTTAAAAAAGGTAATTTTGTGGAAAATTACATTTTAATAAGATATTAAATTTTAATTTTGATAGTTTTTTAAATTTACCTACTTTCTAAAAAATGTAATAAACGGTAAAATTGATTTTTTTAAGATTTGTTAAAACGGTAATTTAACAGGTATTGAAAATGTGACCCATTTGCTTCCATACAATAATACAAATTTTATATAAATATATTGCGAATATTTTAGGTGTTATTCTTCTGTACTCAGCTATTATCCGTTGGCGAAGATCTTCTATAGAATTAGGCTTCATAGCAAATCAGTTATTTTTCAAGTGTCCCTAAAGAAAATAGTTTTGAGGCGATAAATCCGGTGACCTTGCAGGCTATCCAATTGGGCCTCTCCTTCCAATCCAGTTTCCAGGGTACCGATTATTTAAAAATTCTCTTACAGCACCAACATAGTGCGCATGTGCTCCTTCTTGCTGGAAATAAAAGTGATCAACATCATGATTTGGATAATTGTCTAATATTTCTGTTACAAGAGGGTCAATTTCATCTTCAAGCATGTTAAGGTACACTTCAACAGTTAAATTTCCAGGAATGAAAAGTGGTCCTACAATATGGTTACCTAATATTCCACACCAGACATTTATTTTTTCAGGTGTTGGATATGATACTCACGAACTAAATGTGGGTTACTAACGGCAATTATGCCTATTAAAAACTCTATTCAAACGAAATGTTCACTCATCGGAAAAACATATATTAATAAACACTGGCTCATTTCTTCACAAAACTGCAGCCTTTTATCAGGATCATCCTCGTTCAGGTCTTGTACTAATCTAGTTTTGTATGGATGAAATTTGTGAGTTTTAAAAATCCTTATTATAGATGAACGAGAGACACCCGAGACCTGAGCTAGTTGACGAGTAGTTTGCGTATGATCCAATTCAACATGTCCCAAAACAGCGACTTTCAAGCTTCATTTCTGATGACTCGCTGCATCTGAATTTTTTTATTACAAACAAATCCAGTATCGGAAAATTTTGGACTATTTTGGTAACATACAAATAATTCACATTTTTATTGGGATGATGGTTATCAAACAACCGAGCAGTAAGCCTAGCGCAAATATTATTTTTAAAATAAAGTTTTACAATTTCAGTTCGTTCTGGAATGGAATAAACCATTTTTTACAATAAAATTTAAAAAATTTAAAAACAACTAAATTGTAAAGAAACCAAAATAAACGTTTGCCTAAGATGTAGATCTAGTTTTTATTGGAACTTCAGTTTTTATTAAAATAAGTAATTAATAACCTACTTATTGTAGTTGTTTTGACTCTTAATAACCAAAATTTAGGTAAATTTTTCAATATGTATAATACAAAACCTGCAGCGTTGAGTTTTCTAAAGACATTTTTGGATTAACTGTTCAAGTAAAATCTAATAAAGAGGGTATAATAAATTGTTTGCCCTTTAAAATATTTAGCTCTTCTCCCCACTTTTCCCACATTAAAATTTAAAGGGTATGCTTATCCCCAACAAGTGAAGATGCGGGTTAAAAAACATGCTTTAAATATGTCCCTTTATAAACAAAAATCGACGTGTCCTAGAATTTGTGCACTAAGTTTCAGGAAAACAGGAAAAGCCTAATTTTCGCCCTCACCAGGGCGCTAAAAATCGAAATTTGACACAACAATAATGGCATTACTGAATTTTTTATAAAATTACCTTCTCAAAAATGTGTCATACTTAGTACTATCCATATCTAGATTTTGGGGGTTGTTCACCCCACTACTCGAGGGTTGAAGTGTCAATCATGTAATTAGGAAAAGAATGTATCCCCTCCAAACAAAAATCGACGTGTCCGAGCATTTCTTCTTTAAATCTGAGGGAACCAAGGAAGAGGGAGGTGGATACTTTTCATTGGACCACACTGTTTATTAAATTATTGAGAAATTGGGTTAGTATTTAATTTTATTGCATTCACAGTTATCTTAGGGTAAGGTGGGGGAATATCGACTACTTAAGAAGAAACGGTTATATTATTTTTGTCATCACTTTTACTTTGAAAGTACGGACACTTCGCTTGTTTTGCTAACCAATAATTGTTTCAAAATTTTTTAAAATTATTGTGATGTTTGTTTACTTTCAAACAACAGTTTATTTATTAATAATTTATTTAAACACTTATTTATTTTATACACAACTATTTTAATTTATATATACTTCAAATGTCTTTAAACTGATCACTATTTATATTCACCACTGTATATCTACTAATAACTATTTATCTTCAATGTCCATATAATAACTGCACGGTGGGCTTGAACATGATTTAAATGCGAAGTTCTAGCACCACCGATTTTCCTTCGGCATTCGATTCCCAGAGTCATAAGAAGGCTAAAAAAAAAATTCCACCGTAAGCCTTAGAGCCGATTGTGAAAAAAATCTACTTTTTTCAATGAATAATGCAAAGATACAAAAATAGGCATTTTTGGACTTGGAACACGCTCAATTTGGTAAAAATGTGATATCCAAACTTTCTTTCGAGGCGAAACACCAAGTACAGGGAAAGCTACTGGCACGAGACATACCAATATGTTGGCCAGTTTCAAATCGGTCGCAATTGTGTCGGCAAAATCATTGATCTGTAAGAGAGACCATAACATTCTCACATTTTCATGGTTTTCTTGTGTACCTGCAATTATTGCCAGAACAAATAATTTTTTGACTCCGGAATCCTTGAATCTTTTAGCCCCTGTGCCCTCTATATATATTTTTGTCGACCGTCTATTATAGCAGAATCAGATTCTTGCACTGAAAGGCAAATCTTGAGAAAACCTTCCTCACTATCAATGCCAAACTTCAAATAGGGATTATCATTGTTTCGAGTTGTTTTTATACAATCGATTAAGTTGGAATATCTGTACAAAATGCCAATATTTCTGTAGAGGTCTTTTTCTCGCCAGCTTTTGATGTTATTATGGGGCAACTTTTGAAATCAAAAAATTGTGGCGGTGTGTAGAAAGTTTCGTCTTATGATTTGGTTCAAACAGGTTTCTTTTTTTTGGGAGCCAACGCGTAAGTCTCTTGCTATGCTCTGAACTACATTGCTGGAGAGGTCGTAATTTGTGGCTTTTTTACAAACATCTCCCGCGGAAATTTGTTGCGGGCCTATAGTTTGATTTTTTAGTTTCTGGGTAATTTCAACGTTGAGTGGCTTTCCATAAATCTGAGATAATGGAGCGGTTTTATTGCTCGAGCTGCGAGAATTTGTGTCTTCATTTAAAACTATGTCCTTTATTAAAGAACACGCCAAATGTTCTCTCTGTTTCAGGGAAAGCGAGTTACTTACATGTTCTTTGAAACTTGGGGAGTGTTTTTCTGGGATACAAAAATGTTTTTTCCCTGCCGAATAAGTTTCACCACATTTTTTTTTTGCACTTGTTGCTCCTCTTCTTTTCGTTCTTGTCATTTTTTTTTGGTGAAGTTATATGACCCTGGATCTCGTACCAATTCACACAATGTGCAACTGCACAGCGTTTGAGTTTTTGCCCGAGTATTTTTCTCCAAAATTTTGAACTTTGTATAGTCCGACAGAGCTATTTTCTCGATAGTTTCACACTTCACTGACCGATATACGATAATTTTGCAATCGCTACATAAAACATTGGGAAAACGTTCATCATGTTCAGCATAATTCACACATTTTTTAAATTCACACATAACGCACCACTGATTTTGACCATTTGATTCTCCTTCTACAGACATAGAAAACATATGCGCGCCCGATTTTTTTGATGGGTCCCTGCATATTCCTTTGATCTTCTGTCCATACTTTCCCAAGAAAATAAAATTTCGAAGAGAACAAATACAACTTCACCTCGAAGGGTCGAAGACTATCTGAAGTTTTAACTAATTGCACAAATAACATTGATCATTCGATCTCCAGTATAACAAAACGTAGACAAAGGATCGGTCGTGGGGGTTGGTGATAGTTCGATGACCCCGCAAATCAGACAAGGATGGAAATAAAAGATATAATTCTCGCTTACTAGCTTACTAATGCAAAACTCATTCGAATGAAAAATCATTCTTTAAAATTTTTCTATTTTAACCTGTTCCTGAGAATCGCCAAAGAGTATCTCCAGTCTTGGTAAAAGGAGCAATTTCAAAAATAGGCTTTGTAAATGTTTGTGTGCTAGTGTAAAACTGATAGGAAAACATAATTTATGCCAAATTGGGGATGTTTGGCAACTAGAAGTGAGCAAAAGGTACAAAAATCTCGATATCTCGAACACTGAATCTTTTCTCGTGAAAAAAGTCGTTTTTTTCGAAAACAGCTCTAAGGCTTACGGTGGATTTTTTTTTCTAGTCTTCTTATGACTCCAGAAATCGAATGCAGAAAGAAAATCGGTGGTGCAAAAACTTTGCATTTAAATCATGTTCAAGCCCACCGTGACTGATTACTATTTATCTTCACTGTTTATATAATACTCACTCTGATGGCTCATCCACCAATATTTAAACACAAATTTCTAAAATTTGGTGGTCGCGAAGCTTCTCCACCAAACTAGAAATATTTCGAACAGTCCAGAAATATTATCTCGTCCTTTCTCGAACATCATCGAAATCACCTCCGCCATAGTCGTCCCATAGGTTTGGTCTTAAGGGGTTTAATTATGTATAATAATGGGACAAGTTGAGCCATAAAGGCCAAATAAGACAAAGAGGGACTTGTAGGGTTAGAGCATGACTGAATAATGAAATGGCTCACATAACATTGCCCCCTTCTTAAGAGATAGTTCCTCCTGGAACTCTTACGAAACTAAACTGGAATGGTTGTAATTGCAACTGAATCCTCTTTTACAATTTCCAGTTGCATGGAAGTAACAAGGGACTGTATTCGCTGTAACCTGGGCACTGGGCGAATGGCTGCAGACCAATATCTGAACTCCGGTATCTTGAAAGATTACTTCCACCATGTTCCTAATGATCCTCCAATCCAGCTGATTTCCTTCTATCGTCGGCATGGCTAGTTTCTGTACATTGGACTCCAGTACATGCTCCCTTAGACTAAGTAATGCTTCCCATACATCCTGATAAGTGGATCGGTCTTGGAAGGTGTTCTTCGTTATTAAATAAAAAAGATACCGTGACCCGTCTTGAAGTTTCAAGGCTTTTCCAAGGGCTGGTAACTGACATTGAAGTTCTACCAGTCGACCAAACTTCTCACGGAACACACATGCCAGTCCTCGCGCGTCGTTGATGCTGGCGGAAGTACTATGGACCAGCGAGTAGTCTTTCGGAAGCGAGAGCAGATCTTGTTGTTGCTCGGTCGTAACACCATATCTGGCTTTTCCAGTACCTTCATATGCACCCATAAATTCTTCAAAGACAAGGTCTGGTGTTTCTTGAAGTTGGTTTACTTCTTCTTCATGGTCACCCTCAAATGGCGCCAACCTATTTTGATGCACTACCTTTGGTTTGCCGTTTGGGATCTTACTTATACGGTAAACTACATCATTTATTTTATTCCTTATGAGGTACCGACCTTCCCAAGACCTTCGAAGCTTCGGAGAATAACCCTTTTGTCTTTTTGGGTTATGGAGCCAGACCTTGTCGCCTTCCTGGAAACCTCCCTCCATGGCTTGGGTATCATATCGCTTCTTCATTATGTCGCTTGCGATTTGAAGATGGGAGCGAACTAATTCATGCATGTCATCCATTCTTCTTCGTAACTGCATCACATATTCTTCACCAGCTACATCTTCTCCAGGTCGACATCCAAACTCGAGGTCACACGGTAGTCTCATCTCACGCCCAAACAAGACCTTTGCTGGTGTTTGGCCTGTTGATTCATTGACAGCGGATCTATAAGCCATTGCAAAGAGCGAAAGATACTGATCCCAATCTCGCTGATGGTTTGAAACAACTTTTGACAGATATTTGCCAATGGTTTTATTCATTCGCTCTACCATTCCATCGGATTGTGGGTGCAATGCTGTGGTTCTGGTCTTCTTCATGCCTAGTCTGTCACAGATTCCACGGAAAAGTTGACTTTCAAAATTTCTGCCTTGGTCACTGTGGATTTCCAAGGGCACTTCAAATCGACAGATAAACTCTTTTATCAATACATCTGCAACAGTTGCGGCTTCTTGATTTGGAATGGCATAGACTTCCACCCACTTTGTAAAATAGTCCATAACCACCAAAATGTATTTATTACCATCCTCGGTCGCGGGGAATGGTCCAGCAATATCTAAGGCGATCCTCTCAAATGGGCTACCAACGTTGTATTGCTTCATGGGTGCCTTCCTTTTTCGTTGAGGTCCATTACTCGTAGCACAGGTGGTGCATTTCTTACACCAGTCCTTTACATCATCGGAACTGTTCATCCAGTAAAACCTTTCGCGAACTCTCTGAAGGGTTTTCCTAACACCGAGATGTCCTCCTGATGGACTGTCGTGTAACTGACGGAGTACTTCAGCTACTCTACTTCTTGGAATGACCAACTGTCTTCTGTTCTC
Source organism: Psylliodes chrysocephalus (assembly GCA_927349885.1). NCBI lineage: Eukaryota > Metazoa > Arthropoda > Insecta > Coleoptera > Chrysomelidae > Psylliodes > Psylliodes chrysocephalus. The sequence goes on along the minus strand of OV651814.1, from coordinate 61,414,591 downwards.
GGAACCATAATCATTTTTAAGTACTCGCTTTAATAAGCCATCTTCCAGGATAAAGGAGTACCACTGAGCCCAATATGATTTAACTACTGGAGAGAATTTCGATACTTCTTGCCGAGTAGGTCGACGATTTTTCTCTTTCCATTCTCGTATCTTCTTTAAAACGGGATCATTCTCTTGTTCTTCCCTAAGTTTGACAGTGGCCCACTCATCGCTGACAACCGACGTTCTTCGTACTGTAACTTCTTGAACATATGTGGCCAACTCCTTTCCAATCAGAGTTCCTTGACCAACACCTTTATTGCGGTTCGAAGGTTCCACCATGATAGGCGTTGCCTTCTCTACAGTTCCTTGCATCCGCCTTACTCGTATGGTTTCACTACTTTCAGGTAACATCGTTCCTTCCTGTACAGCCAGCGGCACGGTGTTTCGATTCGTAGTGTTCTTTGGATTTTTGCGCGAACTGCCTACTTTTCCTATTTCACCGCAATTCCAGCACCTAATAGTCTTCGGTTGCTTCTCAATAAGGCTTTTTACCATGTAAAACAATTGGTCCAATTTATTTCCCTGTATTTCTTCTTTTACAGTCCTTACTTCACTGTATCCATCAGAAGCCAGCGTAGCCGCTTCATATTCAAGAGCAGCGGACAAGACATCAACCAATGTTTTGTGATGGGCTAAACGAAGTGTTCTTTGCATTTCATGGTCACGAAGTCCATCTACAAATGCTTGAACAGCCAAACATTCCATCATGTTTTCTGGAGCTGACGGGTAGGCAAATCGCAGCATCTTCGCAATATCTAATTCAAATTCTTGAAGGCTCTCGTCTCGTTACTGTTTGCGATTCTTTAACTGTAATCTGTATACCTGCTCCAAGTGTTCGTGGCCATATCGCATATTTAGTCTATTTTCGAGTTGTTCAAAATCATCTGTTTCTTCCACGGGTATAGTCTGAAGGACATCCAAAGCGTCTCCTCGAAGGGCAATGGTCAAATTTATTGCCTTCTCTCGTTCAGACCACTCGTTTGCTCTGGCAGCTGTTTCGAACTGCTTAAGGTAGTTCGTCCAAGACATCTTCCCGTCAAAAGTTGGGGCTTTAACACGAGGAGAGTTTACAGCTCCTTCCAATTTCAACTTCGACTCCACCTCATGGCACTTTATTTCGCCGTCCTTAGCCGGTTCTGTATGTTCGAGTTCTTCTATCTTCTTTTACATCTCTTTTATTTTCTCTTCAACGGAAGTCATCTTATTTTCCACATCAGTAGAAATTTCACATTTCAGAGCAGACATTTTGTTTTCCAAGTCGGCAGAAATTTCATCTTTTAAAGAAGAGATATCAGAAGAAACTTTAGTTTCTAAAGAAGAGATTTCGTTTTTCACGGAAGACATATCAGAAGATACCTTTTCTTCTAGGGAAGAAATATCGAATGAAAATTTACTTTCTAAGGAAGTAATGTCTGAAGAAACTTTATTTTCCATGGAAGAAACTTTATTTTCCAATGAGGAAATGTCAGAAGAAATATCGGTTTTCATGGAAGACATTTTACTTTCCAAAGAAGAAATTATAGAAGACGCATCATCGGAAAATAGATACGTTTCCGGATCCAAATCTTCACTTTCCAGTGCTTTCTTAAGCCGTTCTGCCAGTTCTGCTTTCTTCCCTGTCGTCTCCAACTCGCGATCTTCTAACTCCCGACGTAGCTCGGTCACTTTTAAATCACACAGTCTTTTAGCCATTATTGTCCACTATTTATTTACACTCTCACTTCTCGACACCAATGTGATGTTTGTTTATTTTTAAACAACAGTTTATTTATTAATAATTTATTTAAACACTTATTTATTTTATACACTTAACTATTTTAATTTATATATACTTCAAATGTCTTTAAACTGATCACTATTTATATTCACCACTTTATATCTACTAATTACTATTTATCTTCACTATCCATATAATAACTGATTACTATTTATCTTCACTGTTCATATAATACTCACTCTGATGGCTCATCCACCAATATTTATATACAAATTTCTAAAATTCGCGAAGCTTCTCCACCAAACTAGAAATATTTCGAACAGTCCAGAAATATTATCTCGTCCTTTCTCGAACATCATCGAAATCACCTCCGCCATAGTCGTCCCATAGGTTTGGTCTTAAGGGGTTTAATTATGTATAATAATGGGACAAGTTGAGCCATAAATGCCAAATAAGACAGAGAGGGACTTGTAGGGTTAGAGCATGACTGAATAATGAAATGGCTCACATAACATTATTATGAAAAAATTATTTTTAATAAGCATAAAAATTTCGAGTAATATTGATTAGTCGGGTAATATCGACAATTTAGTTGGGTAATATCGACAATTTAGTTGGGTAATATCTATCAGGTATGGGTAATTTCGATCATCAAATTCACTTAGTTTAAACTACATGGCAAATATTTATTTAGGTAAGAGATGTCTTACAGTTAAGTCAAAAAGAGAAACTAGTTGGATTTACCACTTAAGTAAATGTATGTAGCAGCATTATCTACTTCAGTGCAGTCTGCATGAGCCCATAGTCCACATAGACGACATCTCCACCATAATTCGTTCGATCCAAACTTCAAACATACTGCACATAATTCACTTTGTCATCAGCCTTCTTCTTGACAACTTTTCCAGATTTTCTTTGGCTACCTCCAATTGTTTGTTTCACTTTCTCAACCTCATTCTATTTTTGTTTTTTCCTTTCCTTATTTTTCAGTTCTTTTTTTAAAGGGGTTGATGTTAATATGGTCGAGTGCTGAGATCTCCTACTTCTAGTTTTTATGTAACCACTGACTGCTGGTGCCGGTAAAGGGCATAATTCACCGAATGATATACTGGACACATTCTTATCTTAAGCTTCACGGATTTATCCCTATCGCCAGTGTCTAAAACTTACTCTAATTCTGAATCAGATGAAGAATCTTCTGACGTTGACGGTGATTTCAGTTTACGTTTTTTATTTTGAATTTCACTAGGCCCTGGTCTTGTTAGTTCATCTGGGAGAACCGCTGTTGGTGATGGTGTATGATGTCTATCGGGCAGAGAAGGAGGATTATCTTGACATTCGTTGGCTACTGGTAGAGACATTACTCTTCTTCGCAAAAAACATCGGGATTGATTGTAAATATCCCTGTGAATGGATGCAGCCCGGTTGAAAGCATTTTTAACAAGTTAGGCAATATCTGTTGTATTAATTTTCTCATATTTTTTGTTTTATATATTTGTCACATTCCTTGTAGTAATAATAATACAATAATAATACTCTCCCTTATTCACCCCCTTACGAATGAATTTTAACCCCAAAAGCTAAACTTGTGCGGGGAAAGGGACGGCTATTATTATTATTTACCGTGGCGCTTCGGGGCGACTTAAAGATGGTTGATAGTGCCGTTTGACTTACAGGTGAGGAAAACCCGGAAAACCTCACCCACCATCATCGAGACGGTAATGCGTGGCGATTTTATAATCTGCATGTCATATCAACAGAAATTGAATTTCTATTAATACGGCACACATCAAATCCTATACCGAACCATGCAATTTAATTAAAAATCCACATGATCTGGTCTGGGATTCGATGCCCGGCAGTATCGGACCATAAACTGGCCTATAAATGAATATAAGCGCGTTAGACTGCTACACCACCGACCAGATAACCCAGTAAGCTGATTTAAATGGAGCAAAAAACGTGACATAGAGGGGCTGGAGCACTGATCTGTATTATTTTAGTGGATAGGATATAGGCTATATTTAACATACTAAAAAATTGTTCCACCAAGTAGACCGGAAGAGCAACACTGCTGGCCGATTTGGGCAAATTATGGTGGGTTCACAGAACTGAAATTTGGGATAATATAACATACCTAACCTATAATTTGATTAGTTTTTGTTCTTATTCTTCTTCTTCTATTCCTTTTGCGGGCGATGTCCTTCGGGAAAATTCACAAAATTGACCCATAATTTGATTTTTTATTATGAAAGAAAATATAAAAATGGAAACGTGAAGCATATTGTGTCTTTAAGAATGAACGTTTATTGTTTATTTCATAGTAATGCTATCCGATACTACCTACATAAATAGCAGATAAAGGATTAGTTCTAAAGTAACTATGGTGGAAAGAAAATTTTTTTAAAACTGCTCTAGTGATTTTTTTTAACTTATAAGGACCACAACTAAAAAGAGATATTGGTAATAGAAATAACATCCTCGAGCTAGAACTACATAGATGATCAAATCACTTTAGGGAACGAGTATGAAATAAGAATCGGTGAGTTTGCCATTGTTGCAATGGAACCAGGAAGAACAGGGATATTAATATGGTTAAAAGATGTAGAAGATCTAAACAATACCTGTGAAAATCTTTAACAGAGAGAACAATATGGATTCATGCAACTAAACCAATTAGAATTGAAACTGATCTAAGGGTGTTTTCAGGAACATGATTTATATTAAGAATTTTGAAGAATAATGTAGGTAGGTAGTTTATAATTGCAAAGTTAATTTTAGATGTTGAAATAAATTTTAAATTACCTACACCTGTCTAGGAAAGTTGAATAAATTTACCGACTATTACCACTGTTAGAAATTTCTAACTCTTCCAGATTAATACATGGTCTTTTAGTTGTCTCTCTAACTATTTTTACACTGTACAAACCACATTGAAATTTGTGCAACTAATAAATATATGTATTCAAAAATTGTTCTATGAAAATACTCTTATGACTTAAATTTGGAGTAGACTATTTGAATGTAATTTACAATTAAATAAAGAACAAATTTAAAGTATTTAGATAATTTTTACATGTATGCAAATATTGATTTATATATTTTTTAAATGAAATAGGGGAAATCATGGGAAAAGGTGAAAAAATAAACATTTATATTTCTTGTAACATATTTATTAACGTAAAAAAGATATAAAGTACCTAATATTTTTAAATGCATTACCAACAGAGTCTTTGTTTGTGTTTTATCAATGCAGGATAGCTCAAAATGGTCTGAACATAATCGCATTACTGCACTTACAATATTAAAATTGGTCATATTCATACTCTTCGGCCATTTTCTTAAAAGCTCCAATTCTGTAGAAACCTTAAATAACAAGAACATTATTAGTAATAATCGTTATAATTCACTTCAGTTTTTATCATATAATCGAAAAATGTTATTTGTATTCTTGTATGCTTGTGTAAATTAGTAATTGTTTCAGTTTGTTTCGACAAAATAGATCTATTAACAAATTATTATAAATATAATAGTTTTATTTACCTATGAAGAGTACGGATACTCTTTTTACTTCGTTTTCCACAATAAAAACACGTCTTCACTGTAACTTCTTGACACAATTAAATGACAAATATGATAGCAAATGGAAATAGAGGTTATGTTAAATAACATCCGGTCCGCCATATTATTTGCCCAAATCGGCCAATTTTTCGGAACGTTTTTTAGGGGGCTATATCCTATCCAGTAAAATAATACAGATCAGTGGGCTGGAGACGGTGGAAAGTGTGTGGTGGCAGGGAAAGCAGGTGTATTTCTGTTTCGCGACAAAAATTGTAGAAAGCCAGACTTGAGTGAGTTGTGTGGTTATCCAGCACTAAAAGAGCTGGATGATCTTTAGAAGCCTTTACATATCCTGTAACGGTTGGAACCGTTATTTCTACACAACCACCTCTTACTCACATGTCATTTGTCGTCTTGTGAGATTTATTTTGATTTGGTCGACAGCGACAATCAACTAGATTTTATTTTTTAATTCATCTTGGACATCCGATGTACTGGATGATTTTTGCTTATCGTAGAATCCGTCTGATTTTATAAGGTACGTTTTAATAATGATGTATTGTTGAAAAAAATATATATTTTGTACAAGGATTTCTTAAATAAATTGTCAAGTTTTGAACATAACCTCAATATCAACAATGAATGACACATGTTGGTTTTATATAAAATTATATATTATATTTTTTGGAATAGGATATTATGCTTTACAGTAGAACTCCAATTATCCGAACTCCGACTATCCGAATCGCCGATTATCCGAATCACAAATGCGCGTCAAGTCTTGACGGAGATGTTTAAAAAACAATGATTTTTATTTCTAAACTATGTTTAAATGTATTATATAAGATTTTTTCTTTTTATATTAATTTTAGTCTCTGTAAAATTATTCATTTAATAGTTTTAAATTGTTGATTTAATTGTTAAAGCATTTTATCTGGAACCTGTTCAGATTTCCTGTTTCCTATCTTAACATTTTAAGCATGGCTAATCTAGACGTTTTTGAATTCCTCTCAAGACGTTTTTGGTTCATCTCTAGACGTGATTTGGATTTATCGCTATACGTTTTTTGGATTCATCTCTAGACGATTTTGTTTTAATCTCTAGAAGGTTTTGGTTCCATCTCAAGAATGTTTTGGTTCAATCTCTAGACAGTTTATGTTCGAATACTGAAGATCAGTTACAGTGCAGAATTATGCAGAATTACGAATAAGGATCCCGAATCCCTTGTAGAAGTTGCCTGAAGAAATACCATGTAATAGATTTACATTTTATATATTACCTTAGCTTATCAAAAGATAGGTGCTTTTTCAGTAAATCGTTTAAATTTGAATTTAGTTCAACTTATGTGAATTAGAATTTGATAGTTACCTTATCTAAAGCATAGTTTAAATATTATTTATTAGTGGTTAGTGATTCTTTATATTTTTATCACTAATCTAGAGTCATGTGTAGGAAACTATAAATATAGTGGTGCCTAACTTTTCTTTCAAAGTTATTCGAGTTATTTAATAACCTAACCCACGCCCTATCAATTGAGCTCAAACACATTAAACAAGTAGATAGAATAACTGGATATCACGTTACAGTCCCTGAATATGTTTTAGACAGTCATAGAAAAGTTGTTCCGTTATGTACCCTGATTTTGAACATCTGTATATTGTCCCCACAGACCGTTTTTGTCTAAGCCTTCTTTCATCCGATTTCTTCTGAAAATAAACATAGGCAGTATATATTGACTTGAGGCACTAAAAGCGCAAACCAGTGTCGTTGTTTGCCCTCGTTCGCCGCTGGTAAGTGTGCCAACTTGTTTTTGGCCTTTTGCAGTTACAATTTTAAAGCAACATTGAAAATTTGATGCGATTCAAATTTGAAACGGTCACAAAGGTTTGCCAAGTTCTCGTAAAATATCTTTAGTTCCTCACGATTGAAACCTGTAACTCCACTCAAACTTGTTGGCTCTGGTTTGCGCAAACTGAGATCCGGATGACGTTGCATAAACGAGAAAAACCAATCCGTTCCACAAATTATGATTTCCATTTTAAATGAATGCTGAATTTGGTTTTGCTCCACATATTCAAAAACCATTTGACGTATAGCACGGGGCGTAAGACCATAGAAGGCCTTCGCCATTTCAAAAATTCTTGATGCAAATTCGGATTCTTGTTCCTCGTTAAAAAAAGCTTTTCTTCCTAGTGTAATTTTTTTGGCCTCGAAACGACCATTTAATCGATCTTGGAAAGTTCCGTAAGGGATGTTGTATAGCTTGGACGATCCTCTTATCTAAATTATTTTGTCTTCTATGTCGCTGAGGGCTCTTTTCATCGCCACATCGGTCCATGAAGAGCGTGCTGTTTTTCTCTTATACTTCTGTGACATCTGAAATAAATAAAAGCCAGTGTGGCCTATCGTGTTGGGGTAATATCGATCACCTTAGGGCTAAATCGACCGATTGATCGATTTTATTTGAAAGTGTACCCATTGTTAATACGAACTTTTTCAGAAAACCCATAACCTCAAAATATAGTATTTTATGATAAATATATTCTAGAAACATGCGTGCATACATTGAAAACATTAAAATTCTGGCTTTGGCTAACGGAAGAGTCGCTTACCTTAAAATGCGATTATAGAATCTTACAAAATATTTGTACAAAACACAGATTTGTACCACGCTTAATCTCTATGAGGTATTAAGCACAACTTTACTGTATGACCAATCTGGCACCTGTGGCTGTCGTGTGCGCATGGGTTTTGCACTACAGCGCGAATTAGACGAAATTTGAATGTGATCGATATTAACCTGCGGTCGATATTCCGCCACCTTTCCCTAATAGTTTTAGCTTCATTATTAGCGTTTAGAGACAAATGACATTAAAGTTCAAAAGAGTAGGAGATAAAAAAATATAGAAAAAGTATAGCCTTAAACTTAGTGTAATGACCTTTTCGCAGTTACCAAGTCGCAATTTTTTAAAATTAAAATAAAATTATGCAAAAAATCTATAAGTTGGAATCAATAAGAAGAAACTATCTAGTAATATCTGTAACAAAGTAATTAATCATAACTTTTTGTTACAACCATGTAACCGGTATATAATTTTATTTTGTTTAATACCTATTTATATTAATGGAAATTCTACAACTCCAGCGTTAAAGTATTGGAATTCTGTTGACAAAAACTCCATTAACAAAAACTAATTGAAAGATTTGAAAAGCTGTGAGTACTGATATTCAATTTAATAAAATAAAATTAATTCGTTTACTAATAAATTCACTGCCAAATGCAAATTATTTAAATTTGAGCTCGTCGAGCTCTCGAAAACAGCTTTAAGCTCATGGGCGTATCAGTCATTATTATATAATAATAAAATGTATATTTAGAAATTGTGAGGTAAATTTTTTAACAAAATTTTAACTTGTTTTCATTTCGTATTGCAGTAAATTTGATGGGATATTCTGTTCAATTAAATGGTTAAATATTCAAAATGTCATTGTGAAAAAAGTAAACGCGTCAAATGCGAACGATAAAAAAAAGCTGTGAAACTTCGTTGGTGGGAACTGTTTGCGCAGATCTTGGCACAGCCAAGTCTTTCAGCAGAAGCCTTTCAATTCACTAACGCCTGGAGAATAATATTTTGTTTATAGGCATGGTTAGATTTTTTGCAAATAAACACTGATGTTTTTAACATTTAACCAATCACTGAAATGTAATATCGCACTAAACATATTTCAACATAAATGGGAATAATTTATGATGTTTTATTTATTTATAGAGGAGGCCCAGGCAATATGCTATAGCCTTACAGAGCATATCTATATTATATTGATTAAAAAAGCATCGCTCTGCATCTTCGTAGACCTCGCTAAAGCATCTTATACAGTTAGTCATTTAAAATTAATTAAAAACCTGGAAAATATAGGTATTAGAGGGAGAAACTATGATTTATTACTCTTATATTTAACAGATAGAAAGCAAGCCGTGAATATTAAAGAAACGGTTAATAAAACAAAGAATGTTGTGTATAGCGTTCCACAAGGGACCGTATTAGGACCAATTTTATTTAATAGATATCTTGACAACTTATTTTCTATTAATTTTAATGGTTCCATTATAAGTTTTGCTAACTAAACCGCCATTATTTATAAAAGCAATAGCTATGTATCTCTAAAACTATTTATAAATATTTTTCTTGTTTTAACAACACTTACGGTAAATTTCACTAAGATATTCTTTGTTCCTACCAGTGCTTTACCAAACTATAACACAATCGAAATTAAAGTCAACAATATTGGAATAGAAATTAAAGCAATTTTTAATATTAAATACTTAGGAGTCTATACAGACAATTATTTAAAATGGGATATTCATATCAACTTTGTGACTAAAAAAATTAAGATGCTATTGCATACATTCAAATTTTTGTCACAAATATTAAAATTGAATGAGCTAAGAATATACTATATTATACTCATGTTGAAATCCATGTTATCCATAAAGATTTTAATTTAAAAACCGTATAAATACTTACCGAACAGAACTATCGTTTGAAGAGAGTCAATTCTTTAATGATAGATAACTGTTCTGTTAAAATATTCTCATACGGCAGCATAACCATAAGAAAGAACTGAAAAAAAAAGGATATCAATACCTTGTTCTCGTTGTACTCGTTCTAGGCTCCATACTTTTATCTTACCAAAAGTATGTTGAAAAAAAAATACTATAATATACTCACTTTAAAAAGTACCCAATTTTCGTAAAAACAAAAACAAATTGTTTATTTGAATTATATTTTTGTTTGTTTTTGTGCTTATTATTTAAATAATATGTAACATACAAGTGTCTAGCACAACTTGGTTATTTATGTGTGTTCAATCTTTGTAATTTATATAATATTTGTATGTTTTTAAGATGAATAATAGCTATTTGTGTATTAAAAGCGAAAAGTAATACTTTGCCGCTTGAGACAGAAATTTGTCCGCGCGACGCCTAGCGGAGTGCGGCAGTATGTCGAAAACGGCAATGAACTTTTCGCTCAAAATGTACACAAGATTTTTCTATGATCACAGTATTTTAATAACAAGATTAAAATACTAAAAATTGCACGTAAGTAGTGTATAATGTGTTGCCTACATCTACGTTACTTATGAAAAAAGGAGCTGATATTCAAAGTCTACGTTAACTTGGATTTTAAAACAAAAACATGTAAGTACGTACAAATAACTTGAAAATCATTTATTAAAAAGAAATATTATTATATCTAATTTAAATTGGGCCAGCAACGAAGCTGTAAATTTTGTCGCTCGGCGAGCGACAAAACTGTCAATGTCAGTTCGCGGAAAACGTCAACTTTGCGGTTGGATTTCGAAGCACAAAAGTCTACTTTAAATAGTGATCGTAGAAAATACATATATTCGATCAGATACTACTAATCCTGGTTTACTGTCATCGCTGATGGGATATCAGTCAAATGGTAACAATAAATGCATTAAGAGAAAAATGTACATTACAAACTGAAAAACCTGCGGGGCAACGGTAGTTTAGTAGGTATAAAAATACAACTTAAGGGTGGAGCCTAAATACTACAAAATTACTTCTGAGACTAAACAAAATTTTATCAATTACATGTAGATACAAGGGATACATATTCTAAACTCTAACGCGGGAAGTTTAGACAAAGGAACCAAAAAATATTCCACAATAGCACAAAATAATATGTATTTTACAATAATTGATTGTCTAAGAGAAGAAAAGCGTCCATAGTTTAGCAATACATTCCTCTATTCAAAAAGCCAACATAACAAATACAGGAGGTCAACGTAAACGGACAATAAACGGTCTCTTGACATTTTACATAAACTAGGTTTTTTCTATACCTGTTGTTTTTATATTCAAGCGGATTTATAGTATTCAAACTTGGGGTACCCATGAGTGAGTTAGTTAAATAAAAAGGTACTTTGGTTTTATAATATGTAACAATCAGATATAAGGTTTGAGCATATTATTATTATAATTATTATTATTATTATTATTATTATTATTATTATTTATATTTTACCAAAAAATATGTTTGTTGTTTGAATAATCTGTTATAATGAACCACATAGGATCAGCTTCTGGACGAAACTAATAAAAACCCGTATTGTTACACTGGCTATCAGCAGCCGAGTTGCACAGTTAAAAAAAATTATCCATTTGGGCAAAACCTACAAATGAATTGAAATAAAAGTAAAAAAAGTTTTTTTTATCTCTCAATGTTTATAAGAAATTATATAGAAAAAGTTAGTATTCAATACCATCTAGACAAAGAACAGAAACATGTTTAAATGAATATTTTAAATAAAATATGATCATCCTTTAAGAGAGATATATTCATTTGTATTATGAAAATAATGTTTATGTCAACAAACTTATTTCGGTATATGTAACAATTTGTAAATATAACACTTATATACTGATAATTAATATTTAAAGGTTCTAAATAAGGGCTTAAAGATATTACAGTTCGAAATTCCTTTTTTGGGGCATAATACTTTTTCTTTGGAATGAAAGCATCAGTTCCGATTTTTCGGTTAAGCTCCATAAATCAACTCATATTTTAATCTGAACAGTACTCAAGTACAGTACGGTTGCAACAACTAAACAATGTAATAAACTTTTAAAATGAAATTCAATTTATATTTAGAATTAAATAAGTTAACTAAAATGTTTGACCGTATGAAAATATTAAAATTATAAATAATTACGTTACAAAAATTCATATTTGAATTTTCAATTTCTATTGATGTGATAGTCTTGATACTCTTCTGCGTTTTACAATATCAATACATGGCTTGGCTTTGGCATAAAACCCTTTAGAGTAAAACTACTAATCCGAATCAGAACCTTGATATTATTATTTGTCAACTTAAAAACGTGGTCCACTAATTAAAATATGAGGTATAACAATTATATATCATCAATTGCCACTACCAGTAGTAAAGTCTAAAATTTAAAAAAGCGTATTATAATAATTAGACAATATTCATATTTTAAATGGATCGCTTACTACCATGTTTTGGAAATAAATAGTGTAACTCTTAAATTAATAAACATATTCCAAATAATTTAAGATTTCTTGCGTCATGTTAATAAAAATTAAACAAAATTTCTTACCATTTATTTGGTATTCTGCCCCGTACTTCCATGTCATTAATAGCTCTGCTGTCAATTAGTTCTGGTAAGGTATAATGCATATAAAAATGTTAAATTTTAATTTGCAACTTTTCTTTCCAAAAGCTGTGATTATGAGGAATTTTCTCCACTTTTATTCCTCGAGGAGTTCCAAACGCACAAAATGCAAAACTTAATTTGTGTAATGGGTGGCTGAATTTAAAAATACCAATTGTGATTTTCCTTAATGGTATTGTCCTTTTCCCAAAAAGTTATTTCTCTACTGCATGTTTCTTCTTCTAGTCAGCACTCTAGCTCCACATGGACATTTTAAATCTATCATAGAGTTTTGTTTTCTGTTTTAAACTTCATTCGGATTAGCAGCAACATAATTAAATTCGGAATCAATAAAAACTTCCACATTTCAAAACTTTTTCTTGTAAATAAATTTCCAAAATAATGCTTTGGATATAAAAGATTTATGATATTTTTTAAAGGGTTGTAATTAACTGAACAGTACATAATTGATTATGTACAGTATAAATATTACAAGCAGTCAGTAAAATATTGTAAAAGACTCAGTACTTTTATAAAATATGATGAGTAAACAATGAATTTTGGAGCAGTAAAATTATTATTTGGTCTGTATTTCTATGTTCACTTTTGTAACTATAATGGTCAGTAAAAATTAATGAAATGTCAGTATGAATTAGCCGGTAATATTTCTACAAATGGTCAGTAAAAATTAATAAATGGCCAGTATGCAGCAGTCGGTAATAATTTTAAAAATTTGCATTAAATAAGTAGTATTATGTTTTTAGATCGAGTGTTTCATATTTTTGAGCTACCGGTTTGCAGCAAAGAAGAAACTGAAGATTTTGTTTTCTGTTTAAAACAATTAAGTCTGCCTGTCAGGATATATTTCAAAAATCAATTGCTCCAAAATACACTCGCGTATCGGAGACAACACTAATGATTTGTAATTGAGGTGGTGGGTATGTTTGTGTGAATGCGTCTTGTTTGTTTTCATTTACTAGCAGTAGTATTTTATAAACCATAGAAGCAAATTTCACATACATGAACAAATAATATTAATGCCGTGACAACAAGAGGACAAAGCAAAGACTTCTCGTAGGGTGGCGGCTTCGCTGCCACCAAAAAATTTTAATCCATACCTGGCTACGCCGACCGGCATAAACACCAACGGCCTGGACTCAGCTCACCTACTCTGTCAAAAGGAGACCGATGTACAAATAAAACGCGTATTATTATACTGACCATTTATTATTTTCACCGACCATTTAATATTATACTGACCATTTATTATTTTTACTGACCATTTATTATTTTTACTGACCATTTATTATTATACTGACCATTTAATATTTTCACCGACCATTTAATATTATACTGACCATTTATTATTTTCTCTGGCCATTTATTATCTTACTGACCAACTGAAATAAAATAATGGAAAAGTGTACTTGCCATAAAATTTAAATAATGATCATTTAATTTGTGCCGTTTTTTAAAGAAGGCGTTTCGTTTTTTACAAATGTCTCTAAATTTTGAAGTAGTAACACGTTTTCGTCTTTCATGCCACAATGTACAATCAGTTTGAACTCGTGTCACATTATTTTTTTTTCTCATCCATAGACAGTGGCAAACTTTTTAGAAAATCTTGTTTTGCAACGCGTATCAAAGAGTGCGATAGATCAAAGCCACGCGCGAAAGCAAGAAAAATTAAGTTCGAAAAAATATACATTACTTTAACAGATTAAAGAGTTGTTAACATACTGGAATTAATTATTCTTAACTCGAAGAAGTATTCATTAAAAAAAACTCCCGTGCAATATAAAATTTATAATTCACATCTCACTCTATACCTTTTAATTTCGAATATATTTTTTTAATATATAAATTATAAAATGAATTTAAAATAATTACTGTATGTAACAAAAAACAAAGTGTATAGATATAAAAAAAATAAATTCAAATCACTTTCGTACTGTTTATCACTTGAAAATAGTAGAAAAGGATATACATTTTGTTGTTGTCACCCTGTAGACGAAAAAGCTTTTAACGTATTTTTTTTACTGTAAGAAAAATAAATGCTCCTGTAGGTAAAAAATAAAAATATTGTTCCTTTCTAGCATTTTCAAAAGAAACCGATTTAAATTTTCAAAAAGTGACTCCAGAAGGGCACGGGTTGAGCCTTTACCTGTACTTACATAATTTTTCTTGTAGTAAAAATAAAAATAATCCGTTAAAATGGTGAACTATAAAACCCTTGCATTTTATATAATATGTCGATCTTAGTATTACAAAAATGATTTACGTAAAACAATAAGGTGTACAAATACGTAAAATTTATTTATCCCCAGCAGAGGTAGAAGAAAAACAGAAAAACATTTTCAACACTCTAGTTTTAATTTCGCCTTCTAAGAAGAAGGTTCACCTAGTTTTTAAACGTCTAGCTTTGAGTATAGATGACGCAACTAACTAAATACACTCAACCAAAACCAAGATGTACAAGCGAATTTTGCGAATTCACAGGTTCCATTAGAAGCTTAAATCGAAAAGCAACATTTTCTTTTTGCTGACGAGTCTAAATAATAACTATGCCCATCCAAGAATGACATTTTGAAGTTATAATTAAACTTTCCACGTTAACTATATATCATTTTTGAAAATAATAACACTTTTTTTTATTTATTTTTTAAACTTCTTATAAATACTATAAATACCTTATAACCCTTTTCTCTCCACGTCCATGTTTATATTTAATTTTAATTGCAAATGACTCATTATTTCTTTAATGGAGTTGACACAAATTTCGACACTTGCAAATGTCTTTGCAGTTTAATTTAAATTAAATGTGTTTACTATAATTGCATAAAAATAAACGCAAATAAACAAGACTAAAGAACTTTTTCACTTTGAAGTGCGCGTGGCTCGTTAAAGTAAAGCACAGTGGTGTGAGAGACAAACATGTTGGTCAAAAATAATGGACATAGTAACATTTGATGAGAATAGAATGAAGTTACTTTTAGTCACGGTAGCAAAATATGATAAAAAGTAGACATTTTCTATAAATAAAATGAAGGTAACAAACTTCACAGAAATATTACGTTATGATATAGGACATACTTATTTAGACATATTAAAAAACAAAGTTTCAATTATAAAGAGCACTAATAAAATACGACAAAACAATAGTGAAATAATAAGTAAACAAATAAATGATTAAATTTTATAATTTTAAGTTTGGGTTATTGGATGATTTTAGATAATTAATCTATTATAAACTTACGTTTACTACGAATATATTACATTAGGTATTGGGCAAAATATTAAAGTATTATTTAGTTCTTAATTTTCAGATGAAAAGTTTAATTAACTCATACAAGACTTAATTTTGAAAATACAAGGGGTTAAAGTTAAAAAATATATATTTTTCCTAAATAACTGTTAGACGAAAATTATCTACATGTTCAATCATGTGTTACTATTGATACATTACATAAATACATTTTATTTGAGAATTATATTGAACCAGAAATTTAAGCTGGTAACAGGTTGCGACTCAAACGCTCATCACTTCACTTAAGTCAGTAAGGATAACAACGCTAGAGATAAGTCACTTTAAGATTATATAGCTACCAAAAATCTTTGTATTTAAATATAGTTACTATACCAACATTTTTAAACTCTCGCAATCAAACACTAATAAATATCACTTTATCCACAACTGGTATTTATAAATCAATTTTAAACTGGAAAGTGTCTGATAAAATTTCGATGTCAGACCACCGCTGGTTAAAATTCAAAATAAACTTAATGTTGCCGACCTCTACGGTATCTCGGTACCCTAGGAAGATGGACAGGGCAACCTTTACCCACTTTCTCCAAGAGGCTCTGAGAAAGATAGAGGCCAAAAGAACAAACATTAAAAATGCTTTAGAGAAGTACTCGAACACTTTTCAAAACACAATAAACAATGCCTAGAAAAAATCGTGTCCTCCAAGACTGGTCCAACACAATCAGATGACTACCGCATAATGGTGTCACGAGTTAAATCACTTTAGGAAGATGGATAGGAAATTCCTTAATATGGCAAGAATCACGAAACTGAAAGAGGACTGGTATACTTACAAATCTCACCTTAGAGAATTTGGAAAAATCAGACAAAATCAGAGAAATGCATGACGACCCTACCGCGAGAAAATCGAAGATGTCCCGCAGGAAGCGAGGCCTAAAAAGCTCTCTTAAAAGATCGACACCGCAATATTGGTGCGCTAATCAAAGAGGATGGCATGAAAACTGCCAACCTCGAAAATTACATCAAACTTCTGCTGTCAACATATGACTCTGTTATCTTAGAAGTAGCCGAATAGGCAGAGGAAGAATACAACCCATCTGTCTATGATTGGCAATTTGTCAAGTTCATTATTGACAATGACAAAATTAAATGGGCAATATTCAGCTTATCTCCATTTACATCGTCAGGACCTGACGATATCTATCCAGCCCTACTTCATGAGGTCTGGAAGAACTAACACTGCCTCTGGTACGTATATTCAGATCCTTCTTGGCTCTGAGGTATATCCCCAAAAACTGGAGAGAGGTAAAAGTGGTATTTATACCCAAACCTGGAAGAATGGAATACACTGTCCCAAAAACATACCGACCAATTAGTCTGACATTGTTTTCCATGAAGACATTGAAAAGGCTATGCGAAAAGTACATAAGGAATACGGTAATTACAACAACACCACTACATTCAAACCAACATGTATACACCCCAAGCAGAGCTACTTATTCAGCCCTTCATCTAGTTGATGTCCGGATAGAAAGATCCCTGGACAATAAGGAGTCCTCCTTCGGTGTTTTCATAGACATAGAAGGTGCTTTTGATAAAAACACCTTCCCAAAGATAATACACTCACTAACCAACAGAAATGTTCAACAAATGGTTAGTGGTTGAATACATTACATGCTCTCAAAGCGAGCAGTAAACAAGAATGTAGAAAATGTGAATATAAGAGGCTTGGTTGCAAGAAGATATCCACAGGAAGGGGTGCTATCATCCCTTCTGTGGAATATGGTCTTCGACACCCTCATCAGCCGCCTGAATAATGACCGTCACTACACAATAGCATATGCAGATGACCTGGTCATTCTGTAAACAGGGAATTTTAAGGAACATACTCTGCTAAATAATGCAAGTAGCTCTAAAAATTATATATCAATCCTCAGAAGACAGAAATGGTCCTTTTCACAAGGAAAAGGATGAAAATGGAATTAATACCTCCAGAACTCCTAAACACAAAACTAAGCCTTGCAACAGAGGTGAAGTATCTAGCATTTATAAAACAGAGTTAAAAGAGCATACATTGCTTACGAACAATGCCGCTGAACTGTGGGGTGCATCTGGGGTTTCTTTCATAGAGTCGTCGCATAGACTTACATTGCTATCATAAGACCTATGCTCACATACAGTGCAGTTGTCTAGGTACCGCAAACTCAAAAATTAACAGCTATCTGTAAATTAGAACAAATTCAAAGAACAGCATGTCTCAAAATAACAGGAGCCATAAAAAAACACCGACCAGAGCCATGAAAGTCATTCTAAGTCTCACTCCCCTTGATATTTAGATCAAGGAGGTTGCTGTGGATCTTGCCCTTCTATTGGCCTGACAAATTCGGTAGTCACAGACGTAAAAAATAACATTTCGTTGTGAAATTCAAGGAAAGATGAAATGAAACAAGAAACTGCAGAGTTGCCAGGGAGCTTTTAAGTTATCCTGAAAGTACTGCAGCAAACAAATACTTAACTATGAATAGACAGAATCTGCGCCTAGTCACAGGTATTCTGACTGGTCATTGCCAAATACAGAAGCATCTCCATGTCATGGAGCTCTCAGAATCCGCACTCTGCAGAGGGTGTGAACAAGAAGCTGAGACCATCGAGCATATCCTTTACGATTGCTCGACGTTCTCAATTATTAAAAGATTTGTGTTCGACGAGTATCGGCTAACACCAGCCGATATAAGAGAAGCACCTCTTGGCGACGTTGTCAACTACATTAAATCTGTAGGCTGGCTCAAGAGCTAGAAGGTGCCTATTATCTTAGTAGGATGCACAATGGGTCTATTTAAGCCTAAGTGCCGTGGGTGTAACTCACCCTCTACACATTACAGATACAGAGATACAGAGATACAGAAAACATACCGTACAGTTGTCTTTGTACCGAAAACTTAAAAATTAACAGTTATCCGAAAATTAGAACAAATTTAAAAAAGAGAATGTTAACTTAACAGGACCCATGAAGACCACACAGACCAGAATCATGAAAGTCATTCCCAGTCTCACTTCCCCTGACATTTACATCAAGGAAGTTAATTAAATTTAAAATATTCTCGAGAAATAGTATATTACATACCGTTAAGGGGGAGGTAAAATATCTCGGGGATATGATTGACTCGAGACTTTCCTGGAACCAGCATCTGGAAAAAACTACAAGGAGAGCGGAAACCTCGTTAATGATGGCAAGGGGATCCTTTGGAAAAAAATGGTATATTGGCTTTATAACATGGTGGTGAGACCGATAGTAACATACGCAGCTTTAGTGTGGTGGCTAAAGACACAGCCAAGGAAAGCAATAACAAGGCTAAGCAAGGTACAAAGACTTGTCTGCCTCAGAATAACGGGGGCAATGAAAACAACCCCCGCAACTGCAATGGAAGCACTAATAGTCCATGTTAAATAACGGTTAAAGGTCGAGAAACGCCGCACTTGACGAGACCATTTGTCCCCTACGTATTTTGGGGCGCTGATTACAAAAATAAGGGTTAAAACTGGCAACAACGGTTGGAAAACCCCTAAATAGGGGTGTTTTTCGACTGTACTTGTTGTTTTGCAAACTAACTCATCTCATATGTTTTTTGGGGCGCTGAATACGAAAATCGAGGTTAAAACTTGCAGAAGTGGTTAAACCACCCCTAAAATTGCTAAAAACACCCCTATATAGGGGTGTTTTTCGACTGTACTTGTTGTTTTGCAAACTTACTCATTTAATATATTTTTTGGGTAGCTGATTTCAAAAATCGGGGTGTCGAGACTGAAGAATTTGTGTGACACCCCCCACATGCCAGAAACACCCCTCCCAAGGGGTGAAATGTTGGAAAAAATTACCAGTCACGGTGTTTCCCGAACTAAGTCATCTTATATGTTTTTTTTTTTGGTGGCTTAGTTTGCAAAACAACATGTACAGTCGAAAAACATCCCTATTTAGGGGTGTCTTTTTGCAATTTTAGTGGTGTTCCAACGATTGTTGCCAATTTTAACCCTCATTTTCGTAATCAGCGCCCCGAAATACGTAGGGGACAAGTGGTCTCGTCAAGTGCGGCGTTTCTCGACCTTTTACTGTTATTTCAAATGGACTATCATCACTATGTGATCCAAGGAAAGGCAAGATTAGGTGCTTATAGATTAGGGAATACACTGGAAAATCTTAACATTAGGCCAGATCACATAAATATCTCAAGGTTACTGCCAGGAGACGTGCTAGGCATGAGATCAGACCACATAACCAACAGGCACTCTTTTAATACTTCATTAGAGGTTTTATTACAGGAAAGAGCGGATATCACCATAAGAGAGCCCAATGTCAAACGACAGAAACAAATCTGGTATACAGACGGGTCTAAGACTGCGGAAGGCACTGGGGCGGGAGTATTCTCCAAAAACCCTGATAATAACCATAGCTATACTATAGGAATACATTCCTCGGTATTTCAGGCCAAGGTATTTGCAATTTTGCAACGTGCAAAAACGAACAATGAAAGAGCTGTCGAAAATCAGTATATTCAAATAATGTCAGACAGCCAAGGCCATATCGAGTCAGAAAGTTACGTCGAGGCTGGTATGAGAATGCATCGAAGAACTAAGAACACTGGCAGACCGAAATAGAGTAAAACTATTTTGGGTGACAGGTCACCAAGGGATCGAAGGCAACGAAAAGGCTGACGAACTTGCAAAAAGAGGGTCAGAATAAACACCGGAACCAGACACAAACCCAGGAGTACCAAAAAGTACAGTCCGGGGTTTCATAAACGACTGGATTCGGGAACAACATATTAACTATTGTGGAAGCACCCCAAAACAGGCACATGGAAAAGCCTTGGAGAAAAGAACTGGAGAACTACTCTTTATGAACAGGAACCAGTTAAAAGTGATAACAGGGTTCATAACTGGGCACGCCCTAGTAAAGGGACACCTGAACAAAATTAGCATGTACAATGGAGAAATCATGTGCCGACTATGTCACAAGAAACCAGAAACGGCCAAACACATACTGTGCGAATGCGAAGCTCTAGATTGCAAAAGACAGGCTCTTTTTGGACAATCCCAGGTTGATCCAACAACGTATAGAACCCACTCATCCAAGGATCTGTACAAACTTGTACAAGGTACAAAGGTGACAGAATGGGTGCTATGAACTAACATGGGGTAAAACACAATAAGCCAATAGGCTTCAGTGTTATTCGGAGACTTAGTCAGACGAGCCCAGGAGAAAAAATATTACATATCGAGCAGGGAAGTACTTTAATACAGCCGAGTGTTAAGGTAGATTAGCGAGGTGCGAAGCACTGAGGTAATCTATAGACGCTAGGCTAGAATGTGTTCCGGCGACGTAGGTATACGATTGTGCTCACAATTTGTTATTAGAAATTTTATATGGGTTTCAAATAATATTAATAATAATGGTATTAATTTATATCATAATTTGATAAAAATGCAAATAATTTAGTTAAATCTGACAGTTCGATACCTATTTTTTATACACCAACATGGATATTAGCTATTCTATATAGTAAAAACACAGCGAAATGAAATCCACCAATCACAGTTCATATTTTGGTCACTCGAATACTTTTTTTTTATTTTAAAAAAGTGACACTTCTCTCAAACTAATTGTCAGTATATTTTTTAGATTTTTAGAATAAATATACATTAGAATGAGTTATTTTTATGTAGAATCTATAACTAATGCAATTTAAATTATTATTTCGTCTATATTTAAAAATAAACCATAGATTTTAATGTAAAATATAATTGCTGATTTAATTCATTTTTTTGTGCCGGTAACAACCAGGCATAAGCCTTATTAAATTTTCTAAATTTCAAAACCATCTCACTGTTTTCAGGTAAGCTGTGATGATGGCTTGGTAATGCCAAAAGCACTCGCCTTATTTTATTAAAATATTATACAAACCATTTGCATTAATTATTCATTTAGGTAGGTAGGTAGGTAGGTAGGTATAGCACAAGTACAAGTTGCAAAGGCTTTTGGTAGGTAGAGAGGGCTTCGAGAATTTCGGAGTAATGTTTACCTGTCAGTGTCTTTTCATAGAATAAGTAATTTTAAATTGTTACCGGCGGAACCGGACAAGCGCATGTATTTAATTACTATAAATAATTATTATAATATATAATATATAATATATAATATATAATATATAATATATAATATATAATATATAATATATAATATATAATATATAATATATAATATATAATATATAATATATAATATATAATATATAATATATAATATATAATATATAATATATAATATATAATATATAATATATAATATATAATATATAATATATAATATATAATATATAATATATAATATATAATATATAATATATAATATATAATATATAATATATAATATATAATATATAATATATAATATATAATATATAATATATAATATATAATATATAATATATAATATATAATATATAATATATAATATATAATATATAATATATAATATATAATATATAATATATAATATATAATATATAATATATAATATATAATATATAATATATAATATATAATATATAATATATGTATTACAATATTCAAATCATAATTTTACAAAATTTCAACAGCTATTCACAATTTATTAAACTATTTACTCTAAATTATTATTAACATCTATAAAATAATTTTAAACGCCAATGTATCGGGTCCACTTCGGTGAGATCCGCCGCAAACCTGTCAATTTATGTGTATTTTTATTAAATTCCATAGGTTTCCACAAAGCTATTCTGTTGGCCATTCTGCTCAAATATTAAAACCACTTTCAAACGTTTGGTCCTCTTTAGTCTGTAACCTGTCCTCCAGTGTAATAATCTTAAATTTACAGTGTTGGTCAATCTAAATACAAATTCACTGGTACTTTATATACATCCTGATTAACATCGTTAGTGCCTGCAATATTTGCCCAAGTTTTATGATCACTTAGCGCTGTTAATTCAAATGAAACACTGAAATTGGAAGAGGAAGTCGTTCTAATATAATTTAAACCAACTTATCTACATTTACGACCCGTACTGTACATTGGAAATACATTCGGGTTTAGTTTAATACCCACTGTAAAGATCAAACTTGCGAAATTCCCCACGTTTAATAGTTCATTCTATGCACATGAGATGTGTGTATTATTTATTAGAGGATTATGGTAATATATTTTATGCTACTAATAAGTCTACAGAAGTTATAGAGTAGCTATATTTAAAAATAGGAAAAGAATTATTAAGAAAAGAGTATAATTGAACAAGAATAATTAAGCTTTGTATAGTGTAGCTATTATTTTAAAATTATTAGGAATATAAGCTGACAAATATGTACCTAGTCGGCCGTAAGACATGCAAAGTGTAGAATAAGATAAACCGAGTATTTTTAATTAAATAATTTATAATTCACGTCGGTCGACATTGCACTACGCTCACGTCGTCATTTCAGATAAGATATATCGTTTATAAACAGAGATTTAACTAACTATTCATTAATAAAATATAATATTTACGATACTCAGATTATTTAGACAATACGCTCTATTTGTAGGTCCGCGGCGAGAAGACGAAAGGTGAGAAGTAAGAGAGGGGATAAAGAGATAGGATTTTACGCAGATACAACTTTTTTTTATCAATGAATAAATGGGTAAGGCGCTATTCGCTTATAATAAACAACGTAGATATCCATGCCGGTTTAATCCCTGTTAACACTTTCAACCTAACATGACTGGGTTTTGGAATTTATTGGAAATAATTACATCTAATTTAGTGAAAGTACATCTAATTTAGTGAAATTAAATCTAATATAGTTAAATTTGATATAACTAATGATTCTAAATTTTTTGGGTTCATATTAAAATAAAATAGGTTGAATTATTTTAGCTTAATAAAATAGGCATATGACAACAGCGGATATTATACCCTCCTGGGTCCCTTAGAATTTGATTTATTCAAGACCGCACAATATTTGATAGTAGTTATCTCTAACTGCAACTCAGTGTCATGTTGCTTGCGACATGTAGCTTCGTAGATTTCATTGCGACTTTCACTACCACACGCCGTTATTTTGGCAATCTGTGTTACAGTTACTTCAGCTATTTTCGAGAATATACCACGGCATAAAAAACAATCGGCAGGCCCACTCTCCGCTGATCGCATACAAATATTATACTAAGGAAATTTGACCTTGACGACGCCATTCGGGGGTCTTAGTCAGGGTCGGATTAAAGCGTATTTAAAGATTTTGTAATAAAATAAGGTATTGATAGACAGGATCGTATTAAAACAAATAAGTTTCAAAGATTGCGCCAAATAATTAGCTTGTTTTTATTGATGGTTTCTATTAATATTTTTAAAGTGAAATATATGAGCAGCCTTAAATATAACTTAGGACCGATTCCACCGTTGTGTTAAACGAAGTTTAAAATTACATTTTTACATTAACAATGTCATTTTAATCTTCGTTTAACACAACGGTGGAATCGACCTTTAATAACATATATTTATGGAAATCGGGGACAAGGAGCGTCAAATGTTATCTCGGAATTAATTAAATCTAAAAAAAATTACAAACGCCGGATTTAGTGATAAATAATTCAAAATTGTGATGAAAAATTATTTCAATTTTTGTTATTAAACATACAAAACTATTATTTGACATTTTTAAATTGCCAAAAATATCTTTATTTGCTTTTTTTGTATGCTTTATAATAACAATACATGGAGCTTATATCCAAGTCTTCGTGTGTTAAGGCATATTGTGTACATACATCGCAACGTTGAATTTTAAGACATTTTTTATTAAAAATCCGCATTAGTAATAAAATTTTCTTAAAAAATATTAATATTTTGTACATGAAATTCATTAATATGCTTGTTTATATTTACATTTTCGACAATATTTTTTGGAAAATGGCTCATCCTTACTAGTCCTACGAATTTCATGTAGCCTTACAAGTAAAGCATCCCCACCTGTTTCGCAGTTTTCAGTTCCAGAATGTAATAAATTTAAACATTGCAATTTTTTGAACGTCCTTTGAATTTGGACCGATGTAGGGTTTACACAGTTACCATCATGGAGGAAGGATAATTAAGAGTTGCAGATTCCTCACAGAAATTTGGCAGCATGTTTACCTTCAGCGACATATGGAATAGTTTTGTGCAATTAATACTCAGTCGGTAATATAGAAAGAAGTAATGCTAGTTTAGCTTGAAAATTGGCGGGCTTTTAAATTTACTTCGACAAAATATAATAATTTTACATTTTTAATAGCACTGCTTAAAACACATGATTTTGATTGTGACTCATTACTAATTTACTACTTATAATTTCTTTAATGGCTAATTAAGATTTTCTTGCTTTTTGTAATGAAAATACTTTAGATTTATCAAGATTATAAAGCTTTGTTATTCGCATATCTAGAATAATTATCAAAATGAATATCAGAATTAAATTTTTGTTAAGCATTTCAATGTTTGGGAATAACACAATTACGATTAATATTCATTTTCTTTTTCAGAAAAAAAAATTATTCTATACAAAAAATTCTGCTTGTTGAAGAAAATTACAAGAACAAGTTTCCTTTTAAAGTTATGAAGGAAAACCGAAAGGAAAACTGTGTTGTAAAATCAATAAGGTAATACAGATTTTTCCTATTGTCAATTTTAAGTTTCTTCATTTATTAAGACCATGTACACCTGACCTAACATATTAATATAGTAAACCTATTTTTTCGTCAAACAGAATTTTTTTATAATGACTTTTTCCTTAAAATAAAAATAAAGATTTTTCCATTTTGTCAACTCCATACGGGAGATGTTTAAAATATAACATTTTACTTTAAATCTTAATAATATACCTACATAAGTAAATACAAATTGACGCTAAACTTTACGTGACGTTAACTAGGCACCTACCTACATCTTACTAATAGCTTTATAACTGACAAACTGACTCATAAACTAGGATTTTTTAAAAGTATACCATACATACCTAATAAGATCTTTAAGAAACCGAAAAAATCTTTTAATACAGTTTATTCATATAGTTTTTTGTTGCACAACTTTGCCCAGACATAGTAAAACACTTAAAAGTTAACAAATTAACGCTGGAAAACAAATACTATATAAAAAGTGTCAAAAAATATCTATAATTCTAAAAAAATAACAATAACTACATAATACAAACATCACAAACAAAATAAATTTAAGATACACGCTACTGATTCCGTGCTACTGCAACTTGTTTGTTTTTGTCGATATAAACGACGACAGTGACGCAACTGGCTTGATTGAGAGGTTGGACCCCAAAATGGCGGTGTGCGCGTAGATCTGTATGCTCGAAGGCGTAGATGTGCGCGTAGCGTTGCCGCCAAGACAAGTTAACCTGCCGATTGTTTATTATGCCGTGAATATACTATCAAATCCAAAAAAATATATTTTTTTTAATATAATTTAGGTGAGTTCGCATGTCATATTCCGTCTGAAAAGTGAATTGTGATTGGTTATTCGTTTTCTTAACATACAAAATTACCCAATTAAAATACAAACATCGCAGAATTGAATTATAATGAAATGACTTATCTGTCAAAAGAAAAGGTTTATTACAGTGAAAACTATGGAAACATAAATAAATGAAAACGAAAACTTTTATAAGGTCGATCAGGTGTTCATTTTAACCACAAATAAGCATTGAAGGATGAGGTAAAAATAAAATGTCTACCTCTTGAACCTGTATTACGTTCTGCATATTAAAAACCTGCACTTCTTTCTTCTCTATACTGAAATAATAGTTAGGATTACGAGCTTACGAACGAGTCAAGTCACAAAGATCTTCCAAAGTTCAGGAGACCTTTTCTGATTAACCAAAGTATTAATTAATCACAGGCATGAAGTTACAAATATATGAACTCTTAATAAAAATATCACGTATGTACGGTTATCGATGCTGTTAGTATTAAACGATGGTTTATGATTTAAGACAAAGGGTCAGGTTATATTTTAAATTCCTTTTACGAGATATTGACGATTTTAAGTAAAAAAGCTTTTAACTGCAAATGTAAGTTTTGTAAGATTTGTATTTAATATCTTTTATGAACTATGAATCTTAAATATAAATAAATCAATGGATCTCTATGCCTAGAAGATCAAAGGATCTTTAACAGTAGAGTTCAACGGATCTCTAAGATGAAAAGATCAACAGATTTTTAACACGAAAAAATCAACGGATCTCTATAACCAAAATATCGATATATCATTAACATGAAGAGATAGATCAACGGATCTTTTAGATGAGAAGATCACCGAATCTTTAATATAACGAGATCAAATTAACAGAACAACAGATATCTAACAAAGATGAAAATATTTGCAGACCTTTAACACGAATATCTAGAACGAAAATATCAACGAATATTTAACACAGATCCATAGATATCGAAGACAAAAAGATAAACGGATCTTTAATGCGAAGAAATCATTGGATTTATAACGTGAAAAGATCAATAGATCTCTAATTCTGAAATATCAACGGGTTTTTAACATGAAGAGATCAACGGATTTTTAAAACGAAAACAAAAACGAAAATATCAACAGATATTAAACATAAAGAGATTAGCGGAACTCTAAGAACAAGGGATTTCTAATATTAAAATATCAACAGATCTTTAACA
Organism: Psylliodes chrysocephalus; assembly: GCA_927349885.1. NCBI lineage: Eukaryota > Metazoa > Arthropoda > Insecta > Coleoptera > Chrysomelidae > Psylliodes > Psylliodes chrysocephalus. The sequence continues at coordinate 61,387,071 of OV651814.1, read as the reverse complement.
CAAAGAGATTAAAGGATCTCTAAAACGAAAAGATCAATGGAGCTATAACGCGAAAGGATAAACGGATTTTTAAAAGAAAATATTGGCGTATATTTAAGAATTTAAGAAACATAAATTAATATCTTACAATCGCGATTAATTACCTAAAAAATCCAGGGATAATAGCATGTTTAAATGGTATATCTACCTTGATGTTTTTTTTGTTGGGAGCTGGGATGAGCGATGTTAATTAAACAAGGTATAGATGGTTACAGAAATCTTTCATTTATGGTAACTGATTTATTTAAGATGTGTGTATAAAATTAACTAGATTGACAGATGACTTGACATGTGTCAAGTAATACCAAAGGGAGTAGGTACCTGCATGACAAAGATAACGATAAAATACCTATTCTGCTTCTAAATTTTTTAGAATCACAATTCTTATTCCGTTTTTAGATGGCCTGATAAAAAGACCTCGAGAAAAGGTTCTTAAACCAAAAAACAATTCGAAATGTTGAATGTCTCTTGCCTTTTAATAACCAGAACTTTAATAATAGGTCAATATAAATGTGTTTTTAGAACATCACAGCTTTTACAAAATGCATGAGTTTCTTAAAGATTTTTGTAACAAAACTATATTGAAAACTGAACTTGAGTTATAGTACAAAAAAATGTTAAATGAATATAATGCCACTATATTTCCAAATACAAAAAGATACTGAAAAATTATTTGCGAAGCACTATGTAAGAGAATAGGCTAAATGGTTTGGCAGTTCTTTACGCAAACCATGACATTGTTATTACAGCAAAATAAATTTTGGACAAAAAGTCAAAAACAAACCAAAGGATTTTGCTTTATGACGTTATTTTCCATTAAATATATTTTTTTATACTTTTATTCATTTCGTTCAATATGTCTCATTTTTTTTAATGTGTTCTTAATAATTTGAAAACCAATAAAAAATAAAAGTGGAAAGAGTTCAAAAGTGTTTAAAAAAATGAAAATTTTTATTAAAAAATTCGACTAATCGCTTTCAGCTTAATAAAGCCATCTTCATAGCCGTCCCAAAAGACGTTACAATTTAAAATTTTCTAATATTAAAGCATGACAAAAGACTTATGTCATTGATACCGTTCACATGGAGTTAATCAGATAAAATAATTATTAAGGATAAACATTTTAGGGCGGTAAAGGCACCGAACCCCAATTGTAAAAATTATTAAAAATATTACGTTTCTGGTACAACGTACAATAGGTGACAAGCGTACTTAAATTTGCAAATCGACAGCAGACAAATGACATACACAAAATAATATGACAAGTAGAAGGAGCGTCCGTGTGGTTCTTGAGTCAACCCGGGTTAGATTAGACTTATCATCAAAAATCTATATAAAAGAGAAACAGAGGGGGAGGGATATACTAAGCTTCTAAGGATATAAACCATACAGAAGTCCTAGAACTAAGTATATTTGGTTTTGGGAAACTATTGTACATTGCAATTTGGAGAGTAGAATATTAATCTTATCATTTCACTATTAAATTTGTGCCTACCACAAGACTTCTTTTAATTTAACAATACACTTTACAGCCAACCTGACGGGTTAGGAATGGTCAACAACTTATCTCTCTTACTAGCTGACTTTTTCCTAGTAAATTTAGAAGTTAACAAAATTTTCAATGACAACAATAAATGTAATTATATTTTACAATGGTTTCGTTATGTTGATGGCGTACTGGCTTTCATTTCTGGTAAATCTGCTGATGCAGAATTTCTCTTGGCTGATCTTAATAACTTACACCCTCGCAATTAAATTCACATTAGAAATTAAATCCAACAATTCCATTAACTTTCTAGAAATGACACCAAATTTAACAATTGCATCGATTTTTCAACATATAGAAAACGTACACAAACGGATCACTTAATACCGTTTAACTTAAATCACCCCTCTTTTAACACAAAATGTCAGCTTTCTCTTGTTATGTACACAGACTAATTAAAATCCCCATTTTAGGGTTAAATTATAAAAAAGAAACTAACTTACTAAAAAAATTAGCTGCTAACAACGGGTTCTCAATAGACACAGTAGATACCATAATCATCAATATAGTAAGTAATATGCAATATGATATAGCTAAAATATTGTAGAATAACGTTGATAAACTAAATATTTTGTTTAAAACTCAAAACACCATTAAATCATTATTTAAAAAAAAAAAAGACAAGATTGACAAGTTGTCTAGGAGTGGTATTTATAAATTAAATTGTAACACTTGTGAAGCTACATCGGTAGAGCCATTAGACCTTTATAGACTTGTATTAAGGAACACCTCTACAGACCTGCAACTCTAGTCATCATATTAAATTTAATAACGAAAAATTATCTTCTACATCCAATGGCAAAATTTTGCACAGCGTTCCTGTCAATAACTTCTGGAGATACTTCGTGAGATGAATCTCAATTCTAGTAATTGCCTTAACACTTGAATTAATTTAAATTGTAATAATAATCCTTTATTTTAAACTCTTTGGGAATCTCAACAGTTAAATTAAAAATAAACTACTAATTTCTTTTAATTAATTTAATTTTATTTTAAATGAGTAATAATCACATAAGTCACTTATTTAGATATTTCACTTATAATTGTCTCCTAACATTTTGCAACTTTAATTTTCATTAGCTTAAGTTCACTTCATACTGTTTTAAAACTGACTTTAAATTATTATTCCACTGTGGAATCTATTATTTTCAAAATACATGAATTTGTTCTTTTACTCTTTTTATTTGTTACTTCAGCTACTCTGATGGTTTTGAAGTCAACCCCTTGTTGACCATACTAATCATCATATTCACTGTGGTTGTCCGGTAGTAGAATAGGCAACTCATTACGCAGCTGTGTCGTTAAAGGAGAAATACATGTCTAAATTTTACTTTATTTTATTGTTGTTATCTAGTATGGATATAGGAAGTAATTGGTCATTTCCATATCTTTATCACTTTTCTATAACTCTATTATTCAGTATTCTTTTCTAATTTACTCTAGGTGCCATGTAAGGGTGTCATGGTCTACTTATATTATTTACTTCAACTTATCTGGCCTAGTATGGATCTAGAATCATTACCTTTCATTCTACTCTTCAAATTTCGATGTTCAATAGTTTCCCAAAACCAAATATACTATTACGCAGCACCCTGCAGCGTGCTGCGATCATCATAAGTAAAGGTACGAGTAAATGAAGAAGATGAAATATTCTAGAAATGTCTCGAAATATCATTACCCGTCAAAAATATTCTAGATGACAGTTCCAGAAGGTTTGAGAAGGCAAGCAAACTATATAAGGATGATCCTGACATCAGTTTTTAGTTTTATGATAGACGTTACATGTTAATGTTATTTATTGGAAACTTATTGTTAATGTTGAATTGAGTTTTTTTTTTGTCATCGGCATTAACTGCTATGGTTATTAGCCTCGTGTTCTGTGTAGGCTTTGTAACTGTTTCCCAGCGTCACTTTAGGAACAGCACTGTTATTTAGAACCCAACAGTGAATGGTCGAGTGGGGAATCCTACCAAGGCATCAGAATTTATTTTAAATAATTAAATTAAATGAAAAAATATCGGCCAACGGTGGGATTCGATCCTGAGACCTTTCGGTCTCAAAGTCGTGACTCTAACCACTGACTCAACCCACCCCTTGAATTGAGTTATTGTAAAAGTTGAGTTGAAATAAATTGTGATACCAAAAACCAGCGTAACATTGGTGACAGCGGTGGGATATAAAATTAAAGTTACCCAATTATTGTAGTAATGGTAAATACTAGATCCACTGTTTACGATACTTCAGGCCCACCAGCATGGTTTGTGAAGATTGAATAGGAGAAGGAAAGGCGCAGGAACGAAAAAGAGGAGGAAAAGGAAAGGCGCAGGTGGGAAGAAGAGAAGGAATAGGAAAGGCGTAGGAAGGAAGAAGATGAGGAGAAGGACATACGCAGAAAGGAAGAAGAGGAGGAGAAGGAAAGACGCAGGAAGGAAGAAGATGAGGAGAAGGAAAGACGCAGGAAGGAAGAAGAGGAGGAGAAGGAAAGACGCAGGAAGGACGAGGAAAAAGAGAAGGAAGAGAGGCATAAAACAGCTCTGGTAGAAATTATGAATGCTTTGCTAAAAATCCAGGAAACCTTTAAGCAAGAGATTGGTCAGCTCAAAATTAGAGTAGATCTTTTAGAGCAACAACAAGAGCATTTAAAAACTAATTTAGAACGGCAGCAAGAGCATTTAAAAACTAATTTAGAACAACAACGAGATAATTTAAAACAACAGAAAAAGGCTAGAGTCTAGTTCGAAAGGCAAATTAGAACTGAACTAGTTAAGTTAAAAAAAGAGAATTCTTAGCCTAGATTGGATAAGCAACAGTGAAGCTGAAAACACTACCTCATCCTCATCTGTAATCGAACCAAGCCATATTCAACACTCAATTTCACAAATCCATACAAGCAAGATCATGAAGCCACCCACGTTTGACGGTCAGACAACATGTGAAACGTATTGCCTTCAATTTTAAGCTGCAGCTAGAGCCAATGGCTGAACTGAAACAGAGATAGCGGCTGCATTGATAGTGTCGCTGCGAGGTCAAGCAGCAACCGTGTTACAGTTACTTTCTCAAGAAGAAAACCCAGTTATTCATCTATTGTCCAAGCTTTGGAGACAAGATATGGCCAGCAGTATTTGAAACGGGTATTTCAAAGCCAGCTAAAACTTCGTAGTTAGAAACATACTGAGAGTCTACAGGAATTCGATGCCGACATAAGAAGATTGATTCATCTGGCCTATCCACAGACGACCAAAGATTTCCAAGAACAAATCGGAACCGAGGCATTCATTGATGGATTACAAGATGCGAAAATGCAGCAAGTACTACGTTTACAACATCACAAGACGCTAAGGGAGAAACTTATTGCAGCCCAGGAATATGAAGCGGTAAAACTCCTATCCAGTTCTTCTTCCGCAAAAGTGAGGGAAATTAAATCCAAGGAAAGTGAGGAGGCCAATAATACAACGTTTGAAACAAATTATATGTGAAATCAACATATTAAGGTAATCAACTGGCGAATTGGCGCTGTTTGTTACTTCCGTTGGTCATCACCTCTATACTCATCGTAATATTTACCTAAGAGGCTGCAATCTGTGTATATCTAGAATAGAATCAAATCAACATCAATTCAATAGTTGACCAACTGGCGAATTGGCGCTGTTCTTTAACTCCGTTGGTCATCAACCTAAATCAGAATATAAACAACAACACTAGTTAATCAACTGGCGAATTGATGCTGTTCGTTAACTCTGCTGGTCATCAACCTGAGTAAAATATATATTGATAGCAAATGAATATGGTCTGCGTTTGAACGGGACTCAAGTGAGATTTCAGTAAATAGTAACAATTGTAATATACTTTGCTAATTATTGCATCACATTTAAAGTATCAAAAAATAAACGAGTTTAAATATAAATTTGTATGTTTTATTTATCAATTTGCACCAAACTTTGCATTGAATTCTGGTTTACCTTAATTAACATTATCGCAACCTGTGTACCTAAAATATCAATTAATTAACTAGGCGATCACTTCTACTACTAGAGGAAAAAGGCCAAATTACAGTAAGTATAGAATTTAAAGTAAAACTTGTGAGGTAAATAGTAACATTTCGAACAGTAAAATAACGAATAAATAAATATAAAGAAGGGCCGGGGGTGGGCCACCACAGTATTTTAAGAACGGTAGTAGAAAAAAGGCTTTGTTTGGTCGTGGTATCCAAATTTTTTTCTGTTTCTGCGGTTTATAGCGCATTTAGTTGAATCCTCAATGTACGATTTCTCGATGCGTAACTTGTTCGACCCCCACCGAACAAAGTTTCTGGCTGCGCCACTGGGTCAGCGAACATAAAAAACTGGTTGACGTTTGACGTTTGATATTACAATGCAATTTTTGCTGCTTATATGTAATTGTATTGTTTTATAAACTAAGGTAAATTATTTTCGATATTCTTACAAAACTTATAATAAATATCAAAAAACGCTTTCTTGACGTTATCAATAAAACAACTTGTTGTAAACAGAAATCCGAAATTCTGGTTTGACACCTATTACAGATATTTTTTAGGTTTTACTTTTTATATTCGTGGATGGTGGTAAATAACTAATTTATATAATACAAATAATTTTATAATTTAATTTTTTCCTGATTTTGTCACCCATTCACTTGCGCCCCTACCCCCAGATCAACAGCACTGGATGTATTAGTTATGCTACAAATAGTTGACATTGTATCTGATGATCAACTTATATTTTTTATCACGTCTAACAACATAGTATTTAAATAATTCAAATATATAATTACCTAAATTAAATTACCAAAATTTTATTGTATTTTTTTGAAATAAATGTAATATAAATGTTTTGTCTATAATTTAATAATACAAACTTGAACAGAAGGCAGTTTACATAAATAACAGAAATATAAATAAATCTAAATTTATTATAATTTACCAACAAATATTTATCCATTCGTCTTTAAACACGGCTTTATTTAGCTATATACATTGATTTATGTGACTGAATTTAAATAAATGTAGAATTGATTGCATTTGCAACAACATTAGTCAAAAATAATATTTATATTATGCCAGAAACTAAACAGTTTATTTTTCGAATGTTTGTTTCACGAGAAAAGCTCTTTTATCTTACCAATAAAAATGTTTTTTTTTCACCGTTATTGGTTGGGGTGGATTGCTTATTATTACTAGGTAACCAATTACAATTTTATAATGAATAACATCTACGGCTATTATACGTCTAAACTTAGTTACAGCCAATGAATTTTGTATATTTTTATGTCAGCGTTTCGTGATTGAAGATGCCGATCTGTGAGGAGGTTAATGGTATCTCGCCAATCTTTGAAAACTAATTTGAATTACGTTTAAATAAATAGTTTTTCTCGTGAACACTAAATAAATATTCGACATTTTAACTTCCTTCCTGTGTTTTCTATAATCTATTTGCTGTTTTCGATAAATTTTCGTAATGCTCTTTTTTAATTTTTTTTGATTTGATCTCCTTAGTGTGAATATCGTGCTATCGCGAATCTACAGTGCGCGGTTAAATTTTGGAACAAATTCATTATTTTACAAACAATTTACTTTTTATAAAAATCCTAAAATAGGTCGATTTTTAATTTTTTAATAATATGCAAACATGGTGACGTCACCAGTTTTGACGTGATGACGTAATTGTTTAATTTTTTAAATTGAACTGTGGGTCCGGCTATAGGCATATCTGCGCAAAATACATTCATTCACAATTCAATCAAGACATTGGTGTTTGGCGTGAGGCTGAAACACAAGGCGAGGACTAGGGATCAGCACTGCTAGTCAGGTACAAAATCAGACAAAGGGTGAGTGAGTCTTATTCTGATAATTGTTGGTCCTTCGTCATGTGATACAAAAAGAAATCAAAAGACAAAGACTTGTTAATTCAAAAAAGAGATGCTATATTTGCAAAAATTGAGCGCTTTAATTCATGGTTAGAGCAAAATCCAAATTCAAAGGTATTAGAGTTAAAAGTCAGACGGTCTAATTTAGAAAAGCACTTGATAGAATTTGAGAATATACAAATAAAAAAAGATGTAATTACCATGGTTGTTGATGATAAACAAAGGGTTTTCTTTAATGGTGATAAACAAAGGGTTTTCTTTAAAGAAATTTATTAGGAAACGTTATCACATGCGGATGAAATTTTGGAGAAATAATAATAATAATAATAATATCGTCTTTATTATTTCCAATATAAATTTACAATTTTCATAATTTTAACAATTATACAAAAATTATTATTGAAAATAAAGGGCGAAGTTCAGATTTGAGAAGGAGGATCCACCACAAAATCTGTTCTTCCAATGTCCAATTTAACCGATTTACGCCTACCGTCCTTTTAAAAGGACTTCAAAAAGAAACCTATATTTTTCTGATTCAGCTGACGGTTTAAAGATGTCGCCAGTGTCACGTTATATTTAGTTGACATCTTAAACAAGATCAATCGCCATCGTTAGGGTTTTGTTAAGTTTTGGATCGATAGTGACGGTTAAGAAACACTGTGTTGTTAGTGATTTTGCAATGAGTGACTCAAGGTAAGATATGTTAAACCTCGTTTATTTTTTCGTTGCTGTTTTGATTATTTTTAACAAATAACATAATATACTTACCTTTTTTTATATTTGTGGTTATATTTCACACTTCTCGATCATTCCAGGGTCGTTTAATTTAACGAGTCCTTTTAAAAGGACGGTAGGATTATATGCTACTATATGCGTTTTTTTTGCAGGCATTGGAAAAAGCCACTTACTATGGCACAACTCTTAGAAGAATTGGAGAATGACTCTACGCCGGACATTCCTACAGGAATTACAATTTTTCCACCCGAAAATTCCAACGAAAACTGCGATACCGATGAAGATTCTGGGGCTGAAGACAATGTGGATTCAAATAATTTACCCGGAGTGCAACTAAGGGCCCCGGAGGAAATCGAATTTGACGTGGAAGGTGATGACGACGGGGACAGTGATGAGGATCTACCACTGTCCACTTTCGTTGAAAGGCGACCTTAACACATAAAGACGTTTGACTATACTCTCAATGAAGATTTAGATTCTATGTATATACGATGGCAACCAGTTCAAACTGCACAAAGCAATCGTTCCCCTGGAAATATTTTCAAGTTGTTTTTTGATGAAAACTTGTTAGGAGAAATTGTCAATTTTACCAATATTTATGCACAACAAAAAAACCGCTACGGTAACGTTACTGTAGACGAGATATATTGCTTTATAGGGGTGTTACTTGTCAGTGGATATACAACTGCTTCAAGGCGACATATGTATTGGCAAAATTGCAACGATATACCCAGAATAAACTTATATGAGCCGCTATTTCCAGAGATAGATTTCAATTCATAATAAGTAATCTTCATTGCAATGATAATACTTCCCTTGATAAAAATGACAAGTACTCTAAATTGCGTCCTCTTTTCAACAGCCTAAATAAAAAGTTTTTTGATTATGCCCCAGTTGAAGAGAATCATAGCTTTGATGAGGCTGTGATACCGTATTTTGGGAGACATAGCGGTAAGCAATTTATTAGAGGCAAGCCTATAAGGTGTGGGTATAAATTTTGGGTAGGTACCCTACGCCTTGGATATATTGTTTATTTTGATCCCTACCAAGGTGCGTCTACAACAATTCCGGACAAATATAAACACATGGATTTGGGAGCGTCAGTTATTCTCTAATATGCAGATGTCTTACAGAAAATACCTTACCAGCCCTTTCACTTATTTTTTGACAATTTTTTTACATCTTTGTCACTTCTAAAGGAGCTAAAATTGAGGAACATCAAGGCAACTAGTACTATACGTGAAAACCTGATCCCTCAATCTCCATTTAGCAAAGCTAAAGTTCTGAAGAAAAAGGCACGAGGTACATTTGAATGGAGTGTTGCCGATAATGAAATCGCTTTATGCAAAAGAATGACAACAGCGTTGTTACTCTAGCCACCAATGCATGTTCAGTTTTGCCAGTAAATAAGGTCAAACGATTTTCACAGGCTGAAAAAAAGCATGTTTATATAGATCAGCCACAATTGATCAAGGCGTACAACGAAAATATGGGAGGTGTAGACCGTAGTGACCAAAACATAAGCCAATATAGGGTTTCAATACGAGGTAAAAAGTGGTATTTTCCGTTATTTTCCCACTGTGTCGACATGGCCTCACAAAACTCGTGGCACCTCCATAGGAATGATGGTGGTACCTTAGACCAACTTCAGTTTAGGAGGGACCTAGGGACTCAGCTGTTCGAAACGTACAGGAAAACAACTAAGAAAAGACCTTCGAAATTGCCAAAAACCGCGCACCAATTCTCACGTTACGATAGACTAGATCATTTAGTTACATATCACGAGAGTCAGCGAAAATGTGCTGTGTGCCACAAAAAAGCAAGTTTTGTGTGCCAAAAATATGACGTTGGTCTTCATCCAAAAAACTGTTTTGTGGCTTATAATACTAATTAATTTTTAAGTTTGAGTTTTAAGTATTTTGCTAAGCATTTTGTAAGATATATAAAAATATTTTTAAATTAAAGCTTTGTTTGAATTGTATTGCAAGAGATCATTTTTCACCTCAGTGTAAGTCTGGTTCATGTAAAATATGTAATAAAGCACGCAACAGTTTATTACTACTTAGATGAAAATAAGTTTCAAACAGTAACTCACAAATGTCAAGAGGTTGTTCAGACAGAAGATTCTGCAATTCCTCTAGATCATTCACAACTTGCAAATAATAATAACTTGCTTCAGACTTCTCATACATTACACTCCCAGTTAAATGAAGTCGTGTCAAATTTCGGTTCTTCACAAATTTTATTGGACACATAAATGTTTATAATGAAAATGGTAATACTGTCAATTGTAGAGTGTTAATAGATTCTGGATCTCAGTGTAATTTCGTCACACAAGAAATCTGCATTCTGTTAAAATTAGTTCTGTCTTCAAGTCATTTACAACTAGGCTCAACTTCCTAGTTCTGTCAAAAATTACAGAATTTTGATCTGTTGTTAGTGTAAATGTACTTCATTTCAAAATGCCACAAAATCTGAACTTAGCAGATCCACAATTTAACAAATCACATAAAATTGATATGTTGATTGGTGCTAAAATGTATTTTGATCTTTTATTAAGTGGTTACATTAAATTACATAAAAATGGACCATCGTTTCAAAATACGAATTTAGGTTGGGTGGTAGCCTGTAGGCTCAATTCTAATCAATCTCACAATGTAATTTAGTTACCAATGAGCAATTAAATAATTACTTAAGACATTTTTGGGAGTTGGAAGAAATTTCTCAAAAAAAGTCCGATGACAAAAGAAGAAAATGAATGTGAACTTAATTTTCAACACAATTTTTCTCGCAATCAACATGGTAGGTTCGTAGTAAGACTTCCATTCAAAGATAATGTAAATTATTTTTCACAATCAAAAGAAATAGCGTTAAAAAGATATTATAATTAAAAAAAAAAAGTTTAAAGACAATCTTGAATTTAAAACAGAATATTCTAAACTCACGAACGAATATTTTGAATTAGGCCACATGTCTTTGGTAACTAATTACAAAACTCAGAATTGTTCTAGATGCTTCTGTTCCCACACCCTCCGGAACAAAGAGAAATTTTTGAAATAATTACATGTTTTCACTCTCATAATGTGGCATTTACTGCAGATGTCACAAAGATGTATAGACAAGTGAATGTACATGAAAAAGATAGGTATTTGCAGAAAATTCTATGGAGAGACAATATTGATAAGCCAATCCAGACCTACATGCTAAATACTGTCACCTACAGAACATCAGACAAATTTTCCAAATACATTAAATTCAATAAAAGACGATTTTTATATAGATGATATGTTAACTGGTGCACCTAATGAGGAATATGCGATAACTCTCTAAAAAGAAATTACACATGTTTTAAACAGTTCTTGTTTGAAATTAACCCAATGAACACATACTCGTTTTTTAACGTAATTTAATTGAATTAATAGTGGCGTCCAATATTCTCTTTCACAGTCATATGAGTTGTTTAATAACCTGACCCACTTCACAAATCGTAGAGCTTAAAACACTATAAACATTTATAAAATAATAACATCACATTACACCTCAATTATGATCCAATTGTAGGTATATTATTTCTTAATCACTAATATGGATAAAGCAATATAATACTAAAAACAAATTTAATACTCCAATCTGGGAATAATTTCACATTGTTTTAAAACAGATCATAAATCCCGTATGATTATGAATTTGAAAAATTAGAACTAGACAGTTTCGACTAAATTGTTCAGCTACAAGTCTTACCATCCCGCTCAACTTGACCGTTGACTTAATGCAGCCTGTATTGTCAAAACAAACTATCGCCTTCTATTCAAATGAGGTTTTATAAATTTAGTAACCAAGAGTCTCCTCAAATTATAAGCCAATAAGTAAATATAAAAGATAATAAATATCATCTGCCCTTTCTATAAAGGTCATTATCCAAAAATTCGGCAGCATACTACTATAATTTATTGTATAATCCGTTTGGCTGACCTATTTAAGGAGCTGCTGTTTATTTATAAAACAAAATTAAAATCGGATTACTCCCTATTGCCGCTCTAGACTGAACAAACAACAAACAAGTGTCTAAAGTCGCCCGAGCAACAAATATTTACAACGAAAACATGCCCCAAAATATCATCATTCAACCCCATTAATTTTGATTCTGACTTCCCCTCATACATTTCACGTAATTTGGAAAGCAGTATTAGCTGGAAATCTAATGGGTTTTCTACTTTAGATTTGCCTAAAGTTGTTTTTCTTTTCGAGCTGGCACGGATATGGGCCGACTAAAGATGTTATCAGGGTCGGCTTTACGATGGCCGCCTAACTTTCCGGAGCCATTTAGATAAAAATCGTTCTTCCACAGCAAATTTTATTTGGACAGGGTGCGGTCAAGTATCATCTCCGAGAATTTAGAATTATTTGTGTAGGGGCGATAGCACAAAGTACCTATTTGGAAATTATGACTTTTTAATGCTAATTATTATTTAATGGGTGTAGTTATATCTATCCAAAAATTTAGCATAGTTTTACGGGTTTATGCGCAGTGAGTCGCAACTCGAGCGGAATACTTAATTTTTCGCATTTCGGGCGTAAGGCTACAGGTAGTTTAAATACCCTTCGCAACTCGGGCGTTCAAGGATCGGTAGCAATATTATAGTAATATAATGAATGTCACCTCTTTAGTTTAACCTGAAGTGCTTTCGGCTTAAACTTAAAATTATATACGGAGTGCCGTACAAGAGGAGCTTGCCAGTTTTTAAATATTATGTAACTTTCATAAAACAAGATTTTTTATTTATCTTTCTCTGCGAAAATAGTCTTAACATTACATTATTATGACATTTAAAATTGTCGTTTTTATTGGAAAAAGTATCATTTATTTTTTATATAGTAATTAGATTAATAAATAATAGTGTACGGCTAGCTATTTAATTTTTATTTTAATACATTTTTTATGTACAGTGTCTCTGTGTAAGTTGGCTACATATGGAAAACTCTTTTCTTATTAGTTTTATTAAAAAAAATTATTCAGCATAAAAAGTTGTGCATGGTCTAAAACCTAAAATACAACAATCAGATATCACATTTTTTAGCCGTATACTAGGACAGTTGGCGGTATATGGAAAACTTTTTTTATTAATAATTTTATGAAAAAAATGTTCTCATAAAAAATTGTGCGTGATCTGAAACCTTAAATACAACCATCAGATATCAAAGTGTATAAGTGGCCAAAAATAAATTTTTTGACAAATATCGTATACGTCTCACAAAAATTGATATCTGATGGGTGTATTTTAGGTTTTAGACCATGCATAATTTTTTGATAAAACTAATAATAAAAAAGTTTTCCATATGTAGCCAACTTACGTAATCTGTAATATTATATTTTATTTTTAATATATAATTCTATTTTTATTATATAATTTAAACTGTAATTCATTCAAATTGATTTTCTCTCTTTTTTTCTTCTTTTATTCATTCCAAAGCATTTAATAAAATAAATTTGAGTTTAACAGCTTTTGTTTTATTAGGCATAAATAAAACTTCAAGTGAATGAAATTTAATTATTAAAATTTTATTTTTTTGCATAAAGTCACATCAAAAATTAATCAAACCTTACAACATGTCTTAATATTTCGAGTGTACTTCGCAAGTCAGTTTTTCCGTTTGTTAAGTCTTCCACGATGCCATTTATTTGTCGGTCGAGATTACTGTATTTTGTGGCTCTTTTGGGTGTGGTCATATGTAGTCTTGCTTGTTTATCAGCTACACTATAGGTCTGTTCGGGTTCTTCAAAAATACATTGAGAACTATCAGAGGACTAGTTGACCAGTGGATAGTTTAATAGTTGTATGCGACGAATAATTTGGAATTGAATTGTTCTACTGGTTCTTGGATGGTTTGCAACAAACCTTATAACACCTTATTTCGTCTTCAATGACTTTCAGTAACTCGTTATTCGGACTGGCTTTACCTATTCGTCTATTAAGTCTGTTGTGCCAGCCTTCTACTGTATTGGTGGTCATATGTCTCTTCTTGTACACTACACATAACAAATCATTGTCCAACCACTGGTCAACAAGGTAGTCGTTGAACTTGTTTAAGAGTGGTTCATTTGGTGCAGTCTCCATTATAATCATCCATGCGTTTGGTAAAGTTGCTTCTGGTAAGTAATCAAGGGATGCGCACATTCGGATGTGATTTCTGATGTTCAGATTATCTCTGTAAATGGAAGCTAGTCCACATTCTTGAACCTTTCGCCACTGGGGTCATTTTTTTACGGGCTCTGAATAGACCTACTTCCACTTCATTTTTGGCTACACTAGGGACACAGGAATGCGGTCTCTCCACATTTAAACTTTTACTTGTAGTTAAGGAACCTGGACACGGTCGCTTTATGCAGATCCACTGGTTAGTCGAGTTTTTATTTCGACACTTTAGTGAATACTTGTAACCACAATATAAAATGAAATTCTGGCTTCGTTGAGTTTCCACCACCTGAACTTTCATCGTCTTTCAAAATAAAATTTAGTAGCTAATCACAATCACTTCAAAAATCACAATGAAAACAAATAATAATAGTTTCATTATTTATAGTAGGTAAAAGTAAGATAACAAAATGTCTTCTTAGTATTTAAAAAGCACTTACGGTGCTGTTAATAAGACCTTTCAAATTCTTTTAATTTGATGTATTGTCACGAATTGCATATAAAAATAATTAGATTTTTATTAAAGATAAAATAAAGTACTAACGGTGATAATAGTCGCCACAGATTATGCCACAAGGTGGGCAGAGACTATGGCCTTAACTAATGCCAAGTCTAACCAAGTGGCCAAATTCCTCATGAGCTCCATAATTTGTAGACATGGGAGTCCCCGATTCTTGCTTAGTGATCAAGGAACTAACTTTAGATCCGAAATGGTCACTGAATTAACCAAGTTGATGGGAACGGTTAGTCAGTTTACCACTGCTTACCACCCAGCTACAAACGGGCTCACCGAAAGGTTCAACAAAACTCTCGCTAACATGTTGGCAATGTACACGAATACAGAACACACAGACTGGGATGAATATATCAGTCTCGTGACATTTGCCTACAACACAGCCAAACAGGATAGCACAAAGTTCTCCCCGTTCATGCTAGTGTATGGACGCGAAGCAGTTCTTCCCACAGAGGCAAGCCTTACGGCGCCCTCAAACAACCTAGATGCTCTGCAAATCAGAGATCGAGCTTTGGCAGTAAGAAGTATGGCCATCGAGAGTATTAGTTGTAAACAGTCTAAGGACAAAATTCGATACGATGCTATGCACAAGGAATTAGACTTCAAAGTAGGGGACCAAGTCAAGGTATTTACCCCCGTAAGGAAGATAGGAAGAAGTGAAAAACTCCTCTTACGATGGTTTGGTCCTTACTACGTAAAAGACAAATTAAGTGAAGTTAATTACCTGATTAAGAAAGGACATAATAAAAAGAGTAAAGAAGAAGTGGTCCACGTCAGTAGAATGCTCCATTATAACGATCCTTGGTCCCCAGAGTTGGCACCAAGGGACGATGACAATCTCTGATACCTAAAAGAAAAATAATAGGTGTCACTAATTTTATATTATTTTTAAAAAAAATTTTTTTATTTATAGGTACTATTTATTTTTTATACATTTACATATATTAATATTATACATTTAAAAAAAAAATTTTGTGTAAATATCTGTGTCAGTAAAGCCCCTCAATACCAAGTAACACTAAAGAAAAGTGTATCGAACATAAACACAAGCTACTCATATAAAACCAGAATAATTTTTTTTTAATTAAAGAAATCGTACAGATATATATATTTTAATTGCTCTTTTCTGATTAGGAAATTCGTCAAATTCATACTCTTAGCCTCTATCAGCTCCAATCCAGCCCTAGGATTGGAGAATAGTCATAAAACAGAGGTGACCGCTGGAGCGTTTTGGAAAGCACTCCCGGATACAGTCGCTTATGAAGCCACTGTACCACTAATATACGAGACCAACTGGTACGACATGAGCGAGAGCTCCCTTCAGGAGTCTAAACCGGCTTGTGCTAGAAATAGATCAGCAGAATGCAATCTAGTACACAGCATTAGGCAGCTGCAAAACCTTTACACTAGAGAGTTTAAGGATCTCCAGGAAAGCTGGAGCCCCAAATTCCTACAAGATATATCGCTAAAACAACAAACAATGAATAAAAGGGCTCTAGACTTTCTAGGGGACGGACTGGCTTGATGTTGCGGAGTCGCGACCCAACACAAGCTAGACTCACTAGTGATGGATGAGCATCAGATACAAATTCAAGTACAAAGATTGATAATAAGGATATAATTCCCCTCAGGTTCCCAAGCTTCACAAATATATCCCAAAATTTTAGAATCACCCATATCATACCAGCATCCTGGTCCAACCTAAAGTCTTTTATCCTAAAACCCAACAGACAAAGGTTTAAGGGGTTTCAATAAAATTATTTTTAAAATGCGTCATTAAAATATTATACTTTATATAATTTGGATCTTAATTGGTACTTAAAAAAAATTTGGAGTGATAATTATTAGGGTATTTATCCCTTTTTACTTTCCCGTATGTATTCAGATGAGAAAAGTATAGGAATCATGATTTTTTTCGGCCTCGAGTTTTCGACTGATTTTTACGTTTTGGTGGACCCCTGAACCCAATTTAACTATTTTCGTGATGATGTCTGTATTCATGATAACTTTAAAACGGATAAAAAGAAAAACACTATATTTTAAACGTTGTTATATCTAGACATTTTAACGTTTAGTTTACTTTTTAAACTAAATATATACGTTATTTGAATATTAATTATTTTACTATATTTTAATATTATATATAAACGTTGTTATGCAACTAAAAGTTAATCATTTTGTTAAATATATATAACATGTAAAATATTATTGTATTCCAACCTTTTTAACGTTTGGTTAATAATGTAAATCAAATATCTACGTTATTTTAATATTAATTATTCTAGATTATTTTAATATTCTTTTTAAATGTTATTATGTTATTGTGGTTCAACCAAAAGTTGGATATAAGGACACATTATACAAGTTTAATCTTGACGTTTTTTTAAATAATATAAAACTCGTAATAAAAACGTTATTGTATCAAAACACTTTAACGTTTTGTTTATATTTTAACTAAAAATATTAATTAATCTACTTTATTGTAATCATATTTTTAAACGTTTTAAACATTTTCATTAATTATACGTAGAATATAAAGTTGGTTTATGTTGGGTATGTTGTAAATGGCCAAGATTTGAAAAATTTCTCATTTGTAAGAAGAGAAAGAAGATGGGTTATGTTGTAGTCATTTTAAGTAATAAAATTTTATTTCAGCCTATATCCAGAGACAACCATATATTCTAAATAATTGGAAGTTTGCGTCTGTTGTTGGATACATTTCTGAAATATCAGTATGTTATATTTCTGAGAGGTTTCAAATTATTATTTATGAAATATATAAAATATTACATTTACAGGATATTTTTATAATTTAGGAACGTTTCAGAAATGTTTCTGGGGCGTTTCGTAATATTTATATATTACAAATATTTCAGTCTTACATTCTTGAAATATTTACTATGGTTTTGTACTGTGTGGGTTTATAGAGGGTTGTTTTTCTATTTTAAAAAATGTATCTCTAATTTACGCTTGGAAAAGAAGATTGTTCAAATAAAAGTTGCTTGTGATATTATTCTCTACAAATTTTATCATATTCATGATTTCCTTAAAATGGTCCGTATTCGAGAAATTTGACAAAAAGTGGAAAATTTGAATTTTAAAGAAAATTCTTCAAATAAAAGTTGCTTATAATGTATCTATCTATCTGAATTAGGGCGTGGTTCAAAGCCCATTTGTACTGAAGCTCTAGGCTTATTGTACCCTTCACAGTTTCTATCCCATCAGAATGATTTTCTTGCTTACAATGTAATTCTCTATAATTTTTGTTCCATACATTTCTCTAAAATTAACCGAATTCGGGGAAATTTGAGGTAAAGTGCAAAATTCGAATTTTTCTCATTATTTTCACTTATAATACCACTAGTGACCAAATTATTTCCGGAAATATTTTAGAAAACGCGAATATTTTAAAATTGATCCCGATATCATGCTCTATAATTTTTATTCTACACATGATTTCTCTAAAATAAACCGCAATGGAAAAATCTTCAATTTTTTTACATCAACTAACTTTTCAATGCTCGCTATATGTTAAAAACAAAGCTTGTTCTGCGATGTCATTCAGTTCTCTTAAATTTTCAATAATTCATTACTACCTGAATCATATTGTAATCAGAATCAGGGTACATAAACTATGGTCAAATTTCATATCCCGTCGACGCCCGAGTTCCGAACTCACAGGTACACAATTTTGGAGGGCGCCCGAGTTGCGACGAATTCAGGTAGTTTTATATTACGCCCTAGTTGTTAACGCACGAGTTGAGAAAGTACCCTTTTACGAAGGGGTTTCAAAAACACAGTTTGTATAAATAATAAATGAAAAATACCTATAATACAATAAGATCACATCTTCGGTCCACCTTTGCTTTTGTTAAATAAATAGTAGGCGGCGTTTGCATATGCAGGAGAGATAATGATGTGGTATCGACGTTCCCAGTTACAGGTTGGTAACTCGGTTGCTTTACCTGTGACTATAAACATTGATACTGTTGAATTACCTTCAACAAGTTGCATTCATCGCTGCGCTCAGTATTGCATCAAATATACACTTGGCTTTCATTCCTATTTTTTATTACTCCTGGAAATGTCTATGTCAGCAGCACTACTTTGGCCGATAAGAAAGGTCTTCTAACAAATAACTGCGTCACAGGCATCAATTACTTCTTGTCCACTTTTTATTGGTTAACCATACAGGGCAATTACTTTCATTTGTCAATGTTACAAGCGTGATTCTCGGGCTCACTTGGCCGTTGGTCTGTCTCCTTCTTTGCGCCAGAGCTTCAGTACCTGACAAAGAAACCACATCATAGCGTTTTGCGAGGTGAAAAAGGCGACCCTTCGTACGCCATCATGTAATATAAATCTGATAACGTAAAAAATGGCTTAAGTAACAAATTTCCTAGAGAAATATTGTAAATAATGTAGTAAAATATATAATCGTTCTCCTAGTGTTTAAAATATAGTACATAATCAGAAGGTGATGTTTTAATCCAGTTCATGATTTTGCCAAGGTTCGAATGTCGGTTATAGCTTGTTTATTCGAGCAGAAACACCGATAGAAGCCTGCATTTTGGTCATACCGCTATAGATACTAGGACGTTTCTGTTCGAAGTTTTGTTTTTGTTACCAGTTAATAATTTTAACCAAAACAATAAGTAGTACATTTGGTTGTTAAGAATGACACAGTATTCATCTCATGGTCAATACCTAAGAAAACTACATTGATATTGTTAAAATATATGTTTATGTTCTAGTAAATTAAGTCTTTTAAGTTTTCTGTTTTGTAGAGATTGCTGATCTTAAATACTATTATAGTACTTAAAACAGAAAGAACTAATTTTCTTTTTTATGATAGGTACTTGAGGTACCAAAGATAATTTTAGAGTTATCTTGGGTCTCTTAAGTGAAAGTGATGTATCTTTTGCACGTTTGAGTCATTGACAGTTTCCAAAATTAAATTAGTTTATTGTTTATGCTGAGATGTGTTTCATAAAACAATACCTCTCTCTATAAATAGGTACCAGTTGTACCTCCTTGATTGATATGTTCTAACTCCATGTAGTCAGCTATCCAGAAGAATCCCCTAGTATTAATATACTTTCCTTTCTTAATGTGAATGTATTTGTCGCCTTATTACTGTTAACTTTGACTATTCATACTTTAAACCATATTGCCTGTATACGCGAGCGCCATTTACTATTTAATCCAACATTAGCAAAGCAGGACCGAAGGTTTGCTTTTGTTAGCACTATAAAACCTAAACGTTATAGAGATACTGAGACTACAGCCTTACTTGCCCTCTACATTATAGTGAGTTGCGGATCTAAAGTCCACACATATTTAAAATGTTAGAATTTTTAAGAAAACTAAGTTGGCGGTTATAATTACCGCAACCCGAAAATTGTCAGTTTTAATGTTATGACAATAAAAAAATCATCAATAATAATAATAATAATACTCTCCCTAATTCACCCCCTTACGAGTGAATTTCAACCCCTGAAGTTGACTGAACGACTTGTGTAGGGGAAGGGACGGCTATTATTATTATTTGCCGTGGCGCTCCAGGGCGACTTAAGGATGATTGATGGTGCCATTTAACTTACAGGTGAGGAAAACCCGGAAAACCTCACCCACCATCATCGAGACGATAATGTATGACGATTTTAAAATCTTCGTGTCATATAAAGAGAAATTGAATTTCCATTAATACGGCACACATCAAATCCTAAACCGAACCATGCAATTTAATTAAAAATCCACATGGTCTGGTCTGGGATTCGAAGCCCAGCAGTCTCGGACTCATAAACTCGCCTATAAATGAATATAAGCACGATAGACCGCTACACCATCGACCCGATAATAGGCATAGATATCTACTGGAAAATAATTATTCAAAGAGAAGGAAAACATTTTTTATAATAAATTATCAATATTGCCACCTCTTTTCTTCATACAGATTTAAATTCGGCACAAGAAATTGAAGTGTACCCTTTTTAAAATTTCTAGATCATTTTGCATAGACTTCACAACATTTTGAATCCTACCTCATAACTGTTCAATGTTGCCGATAAAAACTTCATAAACTTTGGTTTCCAAGTGACCCCAAATAAAATAACCACAAGGTGATCGAGATGGCCACTGAATAGAAGCATCTCGACCTCTGCCAATCCATCTTCCATGGTATTGTTCGTCTAAATAATCTCTCAAAATGCGGGAAAAATGAGATGGTACACCATCATGCATGAAAAACATGTCACTGCGTACATTGAGCGGTTAGTCTTCTACTAGTAGAGGCATATCTTGACGTATCTGTATCTGTAACGTGGGGAGGGTGGGTTTCCCCCACGGCAATGATGCCTTACTAGGCCCATTATGCAACCTCCTAAGATGATAGGCACCTCCTAGCTCGTAAGCCAGCCTACATATTTAATGTAGTTGACAACGTTGCCAAGAGAAGCTTCTCTTATATCGGCCCACGTTAGCCGATACTCGCCTAACACAAATATTCTAATAAATGAGAGCGTCAAGCAATCGCAAAGGATATGCTTGATGGTCTTATCTTCTTGTTCGCACCCTCTGTAGAGTGCGGATTCTGATAGCCCCATGATATGGAGATGCGTCAGTACTTGGCATTGATCAATCAGGATGTCTGTGACCAGGCGCAGATTCTGTCTAGTCATAGTCAAGTGTTTGTTTGCTGCAGTGTTGTCAGTATAACTTAAGAGCTCCCTGGCAACTCTGTAGTTTCTTGTTTCATCCCATCTATCCATGAATTTCACAAGGGAATGTTCTTTAATTAGGTCTGTCACTACCGACTTTGTCAGGTCAATAGAAGGGCCAGGTCCAAAAAATATTTGGTTTGCTGCTTTCTTGGCTAGTGAATTAGCAAGACGGTTACTTTTCGATGTGGCGTGACCTTTGATCCATCTTAAAGTAATTACATTGTTGTAATGGATACTTCGGCCAAAGCTTCGTGACATTCTAGTACTAACCGTAAGTAAATTCGTAGTCTGTTCAGGGTGAATAATGCTTCTCTGTTATATGTACAGATAAGCATGTTCCTTCCAGTGATATTGTTTCTGGTGATTTCTTTTGCTGCTATGAGAATCCCCGTTAGCTCTGTTTAAACTACACTTGCACTATTGCTCACAGTCCATTTTATGTTTAGGTTTAAGAATCTGAAGTATATTCAACATTTTGAGCCTTGTTTTGTTTTAGAACCGTGCGTCGGTGTAGATATGAATGGTACCTGCTACTTTCGGCTCTTGTATTTGTTTTTTTATAACTTTATATGACTTATGCAAGATATGTCTCCGTGACATGGAGTCCATGTTCGCTTGAAGCAGTGGTAGCGTATCGAGCGCCTCCTGCCAAAAGCGACGTCTCACCTAACCTGATCCTACATCAGTTTCTATTCCAACCGTGCGAAGGCGTGCCATTGTCGTCAGAGCAACCTTCTTGATGTAAATATCAAGGGAAGTGAGACTACGAATGTCTTCCATGGATCTGATCGGTGTTGTTTTTATGGCTCCTTTTATGTTGAGACATGTTGTTCTTTGAATTTGTTCTAGTTTACGGATAGCTGTTTATTTTTGGGTTTTTGGTACCCAGACAGCTCCACCATATGTTAGCATAGGTCTTATGATAGCCGTGTAAATTCATGCGACTACTCTGGGGAAAAAACCCAAAGTGCGCCCCACGGTTCGGCGACATTGTTCTTAAGCAATGTATGCTTTTCTGACTCTGTTTTCCTTATGCGAGTTCCATGTTAACTTGCTATTAAAGGTAAGATCTAGGTACTTCACATCTGCGGGAATTCTTCGATTTGTTCGCAGTAGGATCTCCATGCATCTCTCTGTTTTTGTCTGCCGTTTTGTTTGTATTCTCTAAGGTGAGACTTGTAAGTATCCCAGTCCTCTTTTAGTTTTGTGGTTCTTACCTTATCAAAGGATTTCCTAGCCATCTTCCTGAGGTGATTCAACTCGTGGCACCAACATGCAGTAGTCGTCTGATCGTGTTGGACCAGCCTCAGAGGACTGGACTTTCTTATAGTAATTGTTTATTGTGTTTTGGATAGTATTCGAGTACTTCTCCAAAGCATTGTCATTAGTTGGCGTTTTGGCCTCCGTCTTTTTAGGGTTCCAAGATAGCGTGGAGGTCGGCAACATCAAGTTAATTTTGAATGTTAACCAGCGGTGGTCTGATATCAAAATGTTATCAGACACTTGCCAGTTTAGAATTGATTTATAAATACCAGTTGTGATAAAGTAATATCTATTAGTGTTTGACTGTGAGAGTTTAAAAATTTTGGTGTAGTACCTTTATTTAAAATACAAAGATTTTTGGTAATTATGTAATCATAAAGTGACTTACCTATAGCGTTGTTATCCTTACTGCTCCAACTGAAGTGATGAGCGTTTGAGTCGCAACCTATTATCAGCTCAATCTTCTGTTTCAGGCAGTAATCGATCAGATCCACCATATCTTTACTGGGTGGTGGTGTGGTTGCGTCTGAGGCGAGGTATGCAGATGCCAGGATTAACGTTCTCTTTTCCCTTGTGATGGCATATTCCATACTAACCGGAGTTATTTCGGAGGTGTAAAGGTATGCCATTGAGTGGGCTTTGTATTTTCTAGGAATGTAAATGGCTGTCCCAAGTTGTTGGTTGCTGAAAAAGCTAAAAATTGAACCAATTAGATTTTTAAGACATAAAATTTTGGTTTTTATTCTTGACGTAGAAAATGCAACTAATTTTCACCGTTAAGACAATCTGGAAATCTAAATAGACCAATAAAGTACTTTATCATATTATGAGATTATCTATTACTTGCGGATGAGTCCTAATAAATACGAAACTGGTCCAATAATGATATTCTCTTACAAAAGAAAATCAAAACTAGGTAACACCAAAATAAAATAAATAATTTAATTTTGTTAGAAATGGGTTACCTTCGTTCGTTAAAATATTTATTGTATGTTTATTTGACATAAGCCTACTACTCTTCGAGTAGAAAAAAATGTTTAAGTACTTACAGGTCAATAATTATTTATGATTTAATCATTTAATTATTTACGGAAAATTCTGTTGGATGATTTAAAATATTAGTCAATTAAAATATTTTAAATTAGCCTAAATTTCGTTTTAAAATACCGATTAGCTTTCTTTTATCTATTTCAAATATAAATAGACGAGCATGTGCCAAAATATTGTCAAATTATGAAAATTCGCGGAAAACGTCAACTTTCCAGTTTGATTTGTATGTGAAAAAGACTACTTTGGATAGTGATCGCAGAAATTTTTTTTTTTTTTATTTTGCTATTTTCGTTTTAATATAATACAATGCGTGTTGCGATATTAGCAAAAGTAGTAGTTATTTTTGGGAGAAAAATGGTTGCTTGTCGTTTCTGTGGCATGAACTTTAAGTTTTATCTTTTTCAATGTTTTTTAATCGATTATAATAGTTTCATTCCATCTTTATGAAATAACGAGAATACGATCATACAAATATTTCGTTGAAACCTGAATTGTTGTTTTAACTCAATTAGAACTCACATCAACTTTTGCGAATTCACAACACAAACATAAACTGGAGTTATGCTAACTTTTAGCACATGAAGTCAAGTATGGTATTGCATAAACACTGAAGTTCGCAGTAACCTTAAAGATCATTTTATTGTCTATTTCCCAGGAAATGGAAATAGCTTTTTCAAATGTTAAAAGAATCGAATCGGTTTTATTCACAGCCGTAATATTTGAAATGTTCGTTGGTATTGGTATGATAAATAAAATATTCGGCTTGTCTAGATTATTCATCGAAGAGTTCTAAAAAATTTAAGCAACATTTTGCAAACAGTCAAAAAATATTTTTGTTCTCAATCTGGATTTGAATCTTAGTCCTTATACATGAGAATTCATTACCTAAACTTTCGCAACCACCGAATACAATTTATTTACCTCCAACATTTATATTGGAATAGATTTTAGATAATATTATTAAATTTTACCAAAATTATATGTTTTTTACATTCCTATCTGTATACAGATATAAGGAAAGTATAGAAATCATGATTTTTTTTCGACCTCGAGTTTTCGACGGATTTTTACGTTTTGAGGTCCCCTGAATCCGTTTTGACTATTTTCGCGATGATGTCTGTGTGTGTGTGTGTGTGTGTGTGTGTGTGTGTGTGTGTGTGTGTGTGTGTGTGTGTGTGTGTGTGTGTGTGTGTGTGTGTGTGTGTGTGTGTGTGTGTGTGTGTGTGTGTGTGTGTGTGTGTGTGTGTGTGTGTGTGTGTGTGTGTGTGTGTGTGTGTGTGTGTGTGTGTGTGTGTGTGTGTGTGTGTGTGTGTGTGTGTGTGTGTGTGTGTGTGTGTGTGTGTGTGTGTGTGTGTGTGTGTGTGTGTGTGTGTGTGTGTGTGTGTGTGTGTGTGTGTGTGTGTGTGTGTGTGTGTGTGTGTGTGTGTGTGTGTGTGTGTGTGTGTGTGTGTGTGTGTGTGTGTGTGTGTGTGTGTGTGTGTGTGTGTGTGTGTGTGTGTGTGTGTGTGTGTGTGTGTGTGTGTGTGTGTGTGTGTGTGTGTGTGTGTGTGTGTGTGTGTGTGTGTGTGTGTGTGTGTGTGTGTGTGTGTGTGTGTGTGTGTGTGTGTGTGTGTGTGTGTGTGTGTGTGTGTGTGTGTGTGTGTGTGTGTGTGTGTGTGTGTGTGTGTGTGTGTGTGTGTGTGTGTGTGTGTGTGTGTGTGTGTGTGTGTGTGTGTGTGTGTGTGTGTGTGTGTGTGTGTGTGTGTGTGTGTGTGTGTGTGTGTGTGTGTGTGTGTGTGTGTGTGTGTGTGTGTGTGTGTGTGTGTGTGTGTGTGTGTGTGTGTGTGTGTGTGTGTGTGTGTGTGTGTGTGTGTGTGTGTGTGTGTGTGTGTGTGTGTGTGTGTGTGTGTGTGTGTGTGTGTGTGTGTGTGTGTGTGTGTGTGTGTGTGTGTGTGTGTGTGTGTGTGTGTGTGTGTGTGTGTGTGTGTGTGTGTGTGTGTGTGTGTGTGTGTGTGTGTGTGTGTGTGTGTGTGTGTGTGTGTGTGTGTGTGTGTGTGTGTGTGTGTGTGTGTGTGTGTGTGTGTGTGTGTGTGTGTGTGTGTGTGTGTGTGTGTGTGTGTGTGTGTGTGTGTGTGTGTGTGTGTGTGTGTGTGTGTGTGTGTGTGTGTGTGTGTGTGTGTGTGTGTGTGTGTGTGTGTGTGTGTGTGTGTGTGTGTGTGTGTGTGTGTGTGTGTGTGTGTGTGTGTGTGTGTGTGTGTGTGTGTGTGTGTGTGTGTGTGTGTGTGTGTGTGTGTGTGTGTGTGTGTGTGTGTGTGTGTGTGTGTGTGTGTGTGTGTGTGTGTGTGTGTGTGTGTGTGTGTGTGTGTGTGTGTGTGTGTGTGTGTGTGTGTGTGTGTGTGTGTGTGTGTGTGTGTGTGTGTGTGTGTGTGTGTGTGTGTGTGTGTGTGTGTGTGTGTGTGTGTGTGTGTGTGTGTGTGTGTGTGTGTGTGTGTGTGTGTGTGTGTGTGTGTGTGTGTGTGTGTGTGTGTGTGTGTGTGTGTGTGTGTGTGTGTGTGTGTGTGTGTGTGTGTGTGTGTCTGTGTGTCTGTGTGTCTGTGTGTCTGTGTGTCTGTGTGTCTGTGTGTCGCATAACTCATGAACCGATACACAGAAAAACACCAAATTTTAAACTTAAGCTTTGCTCCAGTGTCCAATGTGCTGATTAGATTTTGGGCAGTATCAGAACATCTTGGGGGGTACTTTATAGGTGGTCATTTTGATATTTTATGGAATATATCTGTTATTTACGTTTGAGGAAGAAAATTTTTCAAACAAAAGTTACTTCTTATATTATTATCTAAAATTTTTTTTCCATACAAAATTTTCCTAAAATGGTCCGTATTCGAGAAATTTGACAAAATATAAAAAAATATTTTTTTATAAAAATTGTTTAAACAAAAGTTGTTTGTAATATAATTCTCTATAATTTTTATTTTTTACATAATTTCTCTTAAATGGACCGTATTCGAGATATTTGAGAAAATGTGAAAATTTCGAAATTTGAAGAAAACTCAAAAACGGATAAAGAAAAAACATTAAATTTTAAACTTAAGTTTTATTTCGGCCTGACGTGAAATGATTAGATTTTGGAAAAAGTCGGAACATCTGGGGGGGTACTTTATGGGGGGCCGTTTTTATATTTTATGGAATATATCTGTTATTTATGTTTGGAGAAAAAAATTGTTCAAATAAAAGTTATTTCTAATATTATTATCTATAATTTTTGTCTTATGTCAAAATTTCCTGAAATCGTCCGTATTCGAGAAATTTGACAAAATGTGCAAAATTCTGATTTTTATGAAAATTGTTAAAATAAAAGTTGTTTGCGATATCGATGTCTATAATTTTTGTTTATACATTATTTTTCTAAAATGGACCGTAATGAAAAAATTGTAGGAAAAGTGCTAAATTTAAATTTTTTAGTATTTTTATTTCCAATGAATATCTATTCGCTCCGTGCGAAGTCATGGAAAGGGTAGCAAAAGCGATACTAGCGCTAGCTGCGGATAATTCGTGCATTTTAGGGGGATATTTTGTAATTTTGGCATATCAAATACACGTATACATTTTACTTTTTTTCAAAAAAGTAGGTAAAAACAACACAATAAGCAACCGGAATTGCTGTGTTGAAAATTGTACAAATACTAGCAAAAAAAAAACAGTGAAACTTATATAACAAATTTCACTAACAAAGTGGAAATTAAATCAAAGAAATAAATGGATAGGTGTACAATAAGAAGAAAAATTACCTTTATTTTTGTGATAATAACAGTAATGCTGGAAATAGTAGACATCAGAAACTAGAAAGTTTTTAAATAAACAATAAATTATCATTTTACGATGTTCTTTAATATCCCTTTATTCTTAAATGTTCATTC
Organism: Psylliodes chrysocephalus; assembly: GCA_927349885.1. Taxonomy (NCBI): domain Eukaryota; kingdom Metazoa; phylum Arthropoda; class Insecta; order Coleoptera; family Chrysomelidae; genus Psylliodes; species Psylliodes chrysocephalus. Next base: position 61,359,229 of record OV651814.1, on the reverse strand, counting down.
AGCAAGGACTAGATTTCAAGATTTCTGCCGTTGATTATAATATTTGGCTGGTATGCAATTTTGTGACTTACTGTTCGGAAACCAGTTTTAATCATTCATTCTATGTTTTCTTTAGAACAAAAATGAAAATATAAGTAGCGATCCTTTTTATACATTTTAACTTCACGCTATTATAAATGGTTTCTTGAATGACAACTTATTAGACTTAGGCAACTTCTCATACATTTTCCAGTAAATACTGTTGCCTGCCTATATTTTATTATTGATTTTTAATGATTATACAAAATTTTCTTCAATTTAAGCGTGAAAAATATATAATAATAATAAATTAATGTTTTAATTGTTTTATAAATCCATATACTTTTATTAAAAATAACATATATACTTTTTATTTACGAATTCTATTAAAAATTGTATTTGTCAGTATAGGCAGAAATACTCCTTTAATACCAAAACAAATTGGCGCTGCTGTCGCGCACGGAGCGAATAGAAAAATGTTTCGAGGTAGATGTATGTGGAAAATGAATATATTTATTTTATCCTCTAAACATTTATGGAGGTGCTGCAATAGGTTGTACAAAATAACCGGAAAAAGCCTATAATAACTAGATAGGAAAGTCATGTGTTGGACACATCAGATTTTTTTATAACTATTCACGATGACTATTTAGTGAATGCCATTATTGATTCTTTATAAGGATCACTCATTTTAATTTTTATTTTATAAAGACAGATTTTGAGCACGACGCCGAAGGGGGAAGACTCAATCTCCTAAATGCGATACTTACAATTCACTCAGATTATACAGTATATTTTTTCTACGACCCACAAACAAAAACCTAAAAACTTTAAAGAATAAAAAAGTATTTATCCTGGAATTTAACTTAGGACTTTACGCATTAGAACTCACAAGTATGTCCCTACACTAACGAAAGAATAGTTTGTTGTGCAACAAGAGTGGATATGATGGCCATATCGTACGAAGACAAAGTTTGACGATGCCATAAGCGGAGTGTGATACGGACAAGCCACACAAGTTATACAGTATATTTTTTCTAAGGCTCACTATCGAAAATCTACTATTTTTAAAAAATATTTTGGATTAATATAATACGATAAAATATCTTGAATAATTTAAAAATTTGGAAATTTGAAAAAAGCATATCGTCTCCATGATTCGAAACCCAGACATTTTTTTATACAAAATATGTAGGTAGTTAGGTAGTTGTTCTAACAGAAAAGTTACTGAAATCCTAACTAACCAGTTAAATATTCAGTTTCGATAAAACGATTTATTCCTTGTTACACAATTGGACTACTAGACAACCAACAAAATGCGGTGTTGACAAATCTTCGCCACTAGATCAACTTAATTAAGTACATATAATTTAAGTATGGTTGCTTATTATATTTTGCTGAACGCTTTTTGCGATATAATGGACATTAATATGTAGGTCAAAGATTGTAGCTGTTGCAGGTATTTAAATCAAAAATTTATTAATACTTTGTATTTTGATATTGATGTAGTTATTAATGTAATTGTCAAAAATATAATTTTTTAAATTCTTGTCATTTATCACGATATTTTATTTTTTTTTTAATATACTCTTCTGGATATAGTAAACTATTCCACAATCTGCAAAAGGTTATGGACACAGGTTGTTGTTAGATTTGATTACAGATAAGTTGAATATCTATTTCTGAAGGTTTTGCTGTAGTTTGTGATAGATCAAAGGTAGGATCTATCTACTCTTAACTAAGTATTAGTGATGGCTGCATATGGAAACAGTTCACTTCCTTCAATTGACAAACTTTTTGGTGCTTATAATTATAAGAACTGGACATTTACCATGCAAATGTTTCTCAAACATTAAGATCTGTGGGAATATGTTGATGGCAGACTTTTAAAATTTTGATTAAAAGAGACTAGAAAACTATGACCAAGATACGTTTAATGGTTTGTTCAAACCTTTGTGTCAATGTATCTAGTGCTAAGGGAGCGAAAGAAGCTTGGGACAATTTAGCAAAGCTTTATGGACAAAATGGTCCACTGGATCATCTACGCCTCAGAAAAACTTCTAAAATGCTCTTTAAGTGATTATCCATACATAAGACACATCGGATGTTTCTCAAAAATTAGTCGACATTGATGCACACATTGCTGATAAAGATTTGGCTGCAGTTCTTCTAATTGGACTTTTATAATCTTTTAAACCAATGATAATGGTATAAGATATTAGTGGTATCACGATCACTAGTAAAATTGTCAAAAGCAAACTACTGGCAGAAGGTTGCATGAGACAAGATACTAATATTAAAATGCATTAGTGGCGAAAAACTCTAATTTTAATAAGAGAAAAAGATTTCCATATAAATGTACCAAATGTTACAAAGTTGATCGTAAAAGAAAAGACTGTTACTCAAAGTCAACTCCTAAGCAGAACGACTACTATAGTAAAATATTTGTGTATTTTATTCAAATTTATATTTTTATTGAATTTAAAATACTTGCTGCAAATCATTCTGATAAGAAAATTAAAACTCTTAGATCTGATGGAGGCAAAAAATATGATAACGGAAAACTGCAAGAATATTTAATTTTCAATGGTATTTAGTTTAAAATAACAATGTCTTATTCTCCTTAGCAGAATTGTATCGCAGAAAGATCTAATAGATCTATTTGTAAAATTGAGATCAATGACGATGGACAGTAAGTGTGATACATTTTTATGGGCAGAAGCCTGTAATACTGCTGTTTATTTGAAAAATCGAAATACTCTTGTTGCATTAAAAGGAAAAATTCCTAAAAAAATTTGGACAAACCATGTATAAGATATAAAATATCTGCGCGTATTTGGTACAGGTTTTATGTCAGAAAAGCAAAAATGCGATGCTAAAAGTGTTGAACATACTTTTACTGGATACTTGAAGACTCGACAAATAATAATTGCCATTAGCTATTAAATAAAAACAATAAAGTCATCAGAGCTAAAGACGTGATCTTTTTTGAAACATTTTCTGAAAAAAGGACTTAACAGCAGAGAATATTGTTCTTTTTTATAATATTTTACATAATTCTGTAATTTTAAAATCAAAAGAAATAGCTGTCTCTGTGAATCATGTTGAAGAGGAAACAGCGAATGAGCATATCGATAGTTCTACCAAATAACCTGCAGAATTGGTTGAAGGGCCTAGGTATCCTGTTCGTATCATAAGAAGAAAAGAAAAGAATTTTCCAATTTTGTAACTTTCCAAGTTAGAAGTGATTGCTTACAACCGATCCTGTTAATGGGTCTGACGCACTTAGTAGAGATGATGCTAATAAATGGTATAAAGCTATGGAAGATAAATACAATTCAATTATTAGCAATGACACCTGGAAATTGGTTGATAAATCAGAAGATGGTTGTGTTATTCCTTGCAAGAGGGTCTTTAAAGTAAAACTTGATGCTAGTGGTAATGTGACTAGATACAAAACCCGACTAGTTGCTAAGGGATATAAACAAATCTTTGAAATTGATTATGTTGAAACCTTCGCTCCTGTACTTCGAAAAGAAAATCTAAGACTACTAATTGGTATAGCAGTTGCATATAATCTTAAAATAAATAATATGAACGTTCTTCATCTGTATCTGGAACGTGTAAAATGTAGGCTATTCCTCGGCATTTAGGCATCACTAGGCCCATTGTGTATCCTCCTAAGATGATAGGCAGCTAGCCTACACATTTATTGTAGTTGACAACGTCACCAAGAACTGCTCCTCTTATATTTGCCGGTGTTAGCCGATACTTGCCAAAAACACAAATATTCTAATAAATGAGAGCGTCGAGCAATCGTAGAGGATATGATCGACGAAAAATCTCCCAGATAATTAAATCCTATTTACGACACCTTCTAAAATATCTATAACCCTGTCCTTAAGAGATTTATTTTTCATGCACGTGGCTGGGAACCTAGACCAAGAAATACTTGACAAACTTATCTTAAGTGCGTTTAAATAGTAACGTTGTTTTTGAAACACAAATTTTCAAGGCAAGTTATAATCAGCCACCTCCTCTTTAACCAGATTCGTTTTCGCTAGAAACTAAGATAAACAAAAAACCATTAAAGCTGCTATAACAACTTAGATCCTAAGGAGCTCGGAGGCATTCATTTTTATTATTTGATGTTCAAGCATTCATTTTATTATTTGTATCCAGTTATATTTCAAGTTCAGTGGTCAGTACTTTTTCTAAAACGTTCTTCCTTAACAACGTCTATTCTGCAATATCTCCTATCCCTCGAACGCTGTCAACGTCCCACGCCTTATTTCCCGATGCTTGCCGTCCCTAAATGTTTCCTTCATAATATCCCTATCGACACCCTTCATCACGTCTCGCACTACCTAATTATTTCTTACCGTATTACTGTCCCAGTGCAGTACTGTATTAAATCATTTCCTCTGAACCAAGAAGCTAGGCGCTTCGACGCAAGGCGACGCTTAACACTGCGACGTACCTAAATCGACTCTAGATGAAATTAGTACATATTCTTATGTCTGTATTTTTAATAGTGAGTCAAAAATATTTATGTAACTTTGTTTGAGATACCACCGGGGTCGTTTAGACGAGGGCCTGATACTTGCTTCAAATATTATCAATGTAACCAATAAACCATATGGCCTTTAGTCGTTCACGAAAGACAGTTCGTTACTCATCTGTTTTTGAGTGAATTTAAATAATTTCAATAGAAATTATAAAAAAAATACGTGTGACACTCGGGGACTGCCGCGGTAAGAGCTATTGCATAGCATTTTTTATTAACTTATGCAATTATAATTATTTATTTATTTATTTATTTTATTTATGCAGTATTTTTTTTTTTCTTTGATATTAATTCAAGTTTTTTCTTTAATATTAATTCAAGTTACACTTTTTGAGCGTGGTGACCGATAAATAAACAAATTTTTTTCTAATGAGAAGTTAATATTGTTTAAAATATTTTTATTATCTTACAATACATGTAAAAATCCGTCGAAAAACTGGAGGTTGAAAAAATTATAATTCCTATACTTTCCTTATCTGTATACAGATAGGAAAGTAAAAAGTAAGAAACGTAAAAAAAAGTAAAAAAGTAATAAACCAATAATATTTAAAACAATTATATTTTTCCTTCTTTAAAAAAAAAAAACTAAAAGTTTCTGGGCTCAAACCACTATCCACACTATCCAATTACGACTACTGTACGCTCTGCGCCACCAAGCACATGTTGGTAGACGTTTGGAATCGCTTATAATAATATATAACAATTTATTACAAATATTTACGAAAAATTTTATCATGTCAAATGATACCTATATTGTAATTTAATGGGAATCACATAAATATATGATTTAAAAACTATAAAAGTATCATTATTACTTAATTGTATTAATGTTTAATCTTGAGAGATTAAAAGTTTAAACATTAGTCATCTAAATAAATGCATTTTTTTTATTATACTCCGAAATATGAATTTAAAATCTCTTTCTATAGTAAATAACACTTTCTTTGGGTCATATTTTACGACCCCTTTCTATTATGAGCAGTGCCTGGGAGGGTTGGTCTAGCAAACACAGGTATATCTGCTTTTCATCCAAATGATTTCAAATTACAAAATTTCAAAGTGCATCAAACACTTAATGAAATTTGTGTTACTAGCTCTCCAACTGTAATATTTACACCAGCCAGGAACATTTGTGATACCAATTTATTTGAAGCTCTTTTAATTCTGGTATTGCATAAATGTTCCAGTCCACAGACGTATATTTACTTCGCTTCATACTAATACGAATAGGTTGGGATATAACATTCCATGACTTTAACGTCGCGCTGCTGTGCCGGTCGGAGGTGGGGGTGTTAGGTTTATTTTCGTTACGGTGTTACGAAATTTCTTGATTCGGTCGCCACCCAAAGCCCGCGATAAAAGCTATGCAATAGCTTAAAAATCAATATAGAAATATACAGGGGTTGTATTAAGTTATTTCAATAGAAATTATAATAATCAATATTATAAAATATACAGGGTTGTATAAAGTTATTTCAATTGAAATTTCAAAATAAATATTTTAGAAATATACAGGAATGTGCTATCTTGGGTAAATTGTACAAAACAAGACGGTCAAATTTATAGTAGGTTAACCAACTGATGAATACACTGTTCGTTAGCTCAAGACGGACACTTATATGCTAAACCACCCGTTCTACTAGGTTTGAATCAAAGAACATGTGAAATCAACATAGTAAGGTAACAAACTGGCGAACTGGCGCTGTTCGTTACTTCTGTTGGTCATCACCTCTATACCCATTCGAAATATTTAACTAAGAGAATACAACTATGTATATATAGAAAAGAATCAAATCAATATCAACACAGTAGTTTACCAACCTGGCAAATTGACGCTGTTCGTTAACTCCGTTGGTCATCAACTCAAATAAAATACATATATTGATAGCAAATGAACGTGGCCTGCGTTTGAACGGGAGTCAAGTGAGATCTCAGTAAATAGTAACAATAGATGATTTCAACGGAAGACATCTTGAAGTTGCAAGGTCATTGGAAGATCTTTGCGCCATCTATAAGTTTATATAACAACTAATAAAATAAAAAAGAAAACTGTTAATTATTATTTTGGCAATCTGTCTAAAGTTACGGCGGCGTCAGCATAAATTTCTCTTTTTTTCTTGCCTTCTTCTTTAGTTGTATGGGCCTCAGTTTCACTCTCACTATCGCCAAGATCTTGAATCTAGATTTACATGGCTTACTAAGCGCGCTTTACGTCTCTATGGCTCATTTTTGTAAAAATAAAACCTTTTTTAATGGGTGTCGGCTGCATTACCCCATAAAAACTGTTTGAATTTTTTCAGTATTTTTGTTGACAATGAAGGTATAAAAAATATTTCTAGTAATATGTTGTGTAAAATAAATATTATTTAATTCATCCTCTAAAACCTTACAGGGGTGTACAATAGTTTGTATAGAATAACCAAAACATATGAAATAATCTACATAGGTATAGGTCTGTATAGAAAAGTATCGGTTGGCATAGACTTACCTTATTAGGTGTTAGGGTATTTGAAAGAAAAGTTTTATACAATGTGTCCAATTTAAGTCGGCGCACCATATATGGGAACTTTTTTTATTGTTAGTTATATAGAAAAAAAGGTATTCTTTATAAAAAGTTCTGCATGGTCTAAAGCTGAAAATACAACCATCAGATATTAAATTTTTTGAGTCGTGGTGCATCAAAAAATATAAATTTTGTTCAAGACTAATTATAAGTACCTTTATTTTTGACAAACCTTGTATACGACTGATACAATTTGATATCTAATGGTTTTTTAGGTTTAAGACCATGCACATTTTTTTTATGAAGAACTAATACCTAATACTTCATTTTTTTATATGTAACAATAGAATAATAATACATAAAAACAATGATTAATACATCTATTCACTTTGAAATTTAAGTAGTAAACGCACACCTACCTTTTAACTTTACTTTTCATCATTTTCTTTGTATTTCTAAGCTAGTATTTTAAAAATAAATGCAAAAAATAATTCCAAACAAAACCAGATATTGCAACCTCAATTTGTTTTATGTTTTTACTTTGACATGAAAAGGAGACTCTGGGACCTGCACTAAGTAGATAGAGATGGTGAAAAACTGAGCACATACAACTAATGAAGAAGACAAAGAAAAAAGCATAAAATGAATACCGACGGCCGTAACCTTAAACAGATTGCCAAAATAATAATTTACAGTTTTCTTTTTTATTTTATTAGTTGTTATGTAAACTTATAGATGGCGCAAAGATCTTCCAATGACCTTGCAACTTCAAGATGTCTTCCGTTGAAATCATCTATTGTAATATACTTTTCTAATTATTGTATCACTAAAGTATGAAAAATAAAAAGTTTAAATATAAAATTGTATGTTTTATTTATCAGTTTGAATCAAACTTTGCATCGAATCCTGGTTTATCCTAATTAACATTATCACAACGTGGCTATATAAATTATCAATTAATTTACTAGGCGATCACTTTTACTTCTAGAGGGAAAAGGATAACGATCAAAGGGGTATCGGGGGTGGGCCGTTACAGTACGTAGGAAAGGATTTACTGGAAGTACTGTGTCACATTTAATTGTCAATAGATTCAAATAAGTTTCATATAAAATACCTAAAATACATAGCTTAGTACCTATGTATTTCTTTCATTGTATAGTTTTTTTATTACATTTTTTATTTTAAGAATCGCTGAAACAAAAAAAAAACAATAACTTTTAGTTTGGTTGCATACATCTTTTTGATATTTCTAACGCCTTCACCAGACTATTTAGCATTTAAAACACTTTAAATTCAGTGTTGCAGTGTATTATCCGTTGGTGTCATATTTTTGGCGATATTTAGAAAACTCTCATTACTATTCAGTTCATAATCAAAACGTACGGTATATTTCAAAAGGCCATATTTCTTCCGTTCTCATTACCGCCATCTCATAAATTTTAATATAAAAATGAGACGCGATTTAACGGTGTTGCTTCATTCAAAGCTGACAACGGCTTTTTTAATTTAACTCACTCTGTCACTCGATGACCAAGGACGTAGTCAAAGAAAATTTTTTAGGGTTAAACGTTAATGCCGTACCTAGAATGACCCAAAGGCTAAAAATGAAGCGGTCGAGAGTTAAATAATTACACCTGTTGAATAAAATTACAAAAACAATTAATAATGTTTTTTTACTATTTATTATTTAGCATACACACAATGCTCATTAGATTGTTAGATTGGATCTATAAATTATTGAAAATTCAACCTTCAGCTACTATAATTTGGTTTATAGATACATGATGTAAATAATATGTCCTACCACCATTTAAACTTTGCAACAAAGGTAAAAAACAATCAAAGACGTTAATTTTTATTTTAATGGAGGCATTTTAAGGAATAAAAGATCCAGATATCCCTTTAATATCGTTCACAGCCTTCGCTACAGTTTTCATCAGTAAGAGGGTTCGTATGACACTTCATTTGAGTAAGCTTAGTTATGATACATTTTTAAAATCAGCTTTTCAATTATTATTTCAAATTAAGACTTAATATGCCCTCCAGCGGGGATGAACAATTTGCACTATGTATCAGCGCTAGGAATGGTCATGTGGCCTGTAAAATTCAAAGTAAAGTTACAAATCGATGGTTTATATCAACCCTTTCAAAGACACACAAAAATGCCCGCAATTTTATCTTAGGTTCAGAAAAACCGCGTTTAAGCTATATCTCGAATTTGATGAAATAAATAAACATCCAGTTCCGTGATCGCAATTCCTACACCGAAAGTACCAAAACTGGATGATAGAAAATGCCCACAAAAGCACTTTTTTTGTTCTTTACGGCTAAAAGCATATATTTTATTACGGACAAAATAGCACACATCCATCGATGTGCAGCACGATATACCCACCTAAAGATAAGATGTTGCGTATCGTGGGCGGTCCTTATTTTCACGTGCTAGTAATTGTAATTTATTTAAAGAGCAACTTAAATCAGTAAATATT